>JANRMT010062837.1:8257176-8279328 GCA_026402145.1 Polypterus bichir lapradei
GGCCGCCATATTGAATTTTCCAAACGTCACTAATTCTCCAACTTCCCGTGTAGGTAGAAGGCTGAAATTTGGTAGGCCCATTCCTTACAGCTTACTTACAAAAGTTAAGCAGGTTTCATTTCGAAATTCTACGCGTAACGGTCATAACGATCAACAACGTCCGCCATATTGAACTTTCTTATTCATGGCCCCATCTTCACGAAATTTGGTAGGCAGCTTCCCTGCGCTAACCGAAACCAATGTGCATACTTGTTTCGGTGGTATGACGCCACTGTCAGCCGCCATATTGAACTTTCCAACATCACTAATTCTCAAACTTCCCGTGTAGGTAGAAGGCTGAAATTTGGCAGGCCCATTCCTTACAGCTTACTTATGAAAGTTAAGCAGGTTTCATTTCGAAATTCTACGCATAACGGTCATAACGGTCAACAACGTCCGCCATGTTGAACTTTCTTATTTACGGCCCCATCTTCACGAAATTTGGTAGGTGACTTCCCTGAGCTAACCAAAACCAATGTACGTACTTATTTCGGTGGTATGACGCCACTGTCAGCCGCCATATTGAATTTTCCAACATCACTAATTCTCCAACTTCCCGTATAGGTAGAAGGCTGAAATTTGGCAGGCTCATTCCTTACAGCTTACTTACAAAAGTTAAGCAGGTTTCATTTCGAAATTCTACACGTAACGGTCATAACGGTCAACAATGTCTGCCATGTTAAACTTTCTTATTTATGGCCCCATCTTCACAAAATTTGGTAGGTGGTATCCCTTCACTAACCGAAACCGATGTACATTCTTATTTTGGTGGTATGACGCCACTGTCGGCCGCCATATTGAGCTTTTCAACGGTCTTTGTTACTTATGGGCCCATCTTCAAGAAATTTGGTACACGGGTTCCCAACGCTAACTGAATCCTACTTACGTACATATATACGTCCATAGCCTGCAGCTCGGTCACCGTGTGAGGTGGCGTTGGGTCCCCCATCCCATCACCTCCCACGTTGTTGGCTGCCTGCCTATATAAGGCCGTCCGTCGCTCCAGTCTCTACATTCCCTTCCTTGCTTCGCCACGGGATTCACGTCTCCCTGCTGATAACTACAGCCTTTTTGTTTAATCCACGGCTTCTCCGCTGTTTTATTGTTTGTTTATTACAATTATAGTTATTGTGTAGGTATTTTACACTTACTTTACATTACTCAGGTACCCATTTCCTTCATCATTCCAACCCCCATTACCATGTCTATCGAGGTAATCACCATCGATCAAAGAACTGTCACTTACTGAGTGGTTTCCATGCCCGGAGATGGCACCTACCTTTTCCATTCTCTGTGTTACATATTGCACGGCCATATCAGGCTCACTCTTGATATCCGGAGGAACATTGTGTCTTATGTATTGAATGACTGGGACAGGTTCAAGGTGTGGACTGATGACGGTACAGGAGATAATTATACTACACAGGAGCACTGGAAGAGTGAAATGCTTAAGCCCTTCACCTATGGTTCTGCATGTGAGTTGATGGCTGCCACTGAATTGTTCGGTTGTCTCTTTCAAGTGTACCGAAATGGCCAAATATTTTACACCTTTCGACAACCGCCAATGCCTCTTAGACATCTTAGATTGACAGGTGACGATTTCAGTAGTGGACACTTTGATGTTTATGAATGTTTAAACTCTCAAAAGCTGGATGTGAAGTTATCGATGAAACCGGTTGTAAGCTTACAACATTTGACAGATGCCGAATGTCACTTCAACACAAGTCCTGCAAATACTGTCGTAATTGAAACAAACCATGAACCTCAAACTGATTATGACAGCAGCAATCCAAGCTGTGAGATTTGAGACAAGATTACTGTTCACATGGCCAACTGTAAGTTGCATGCTCAAGAGTAAGCTCAGCGCACAGCTTGGTCATGTTACAACCGGAGGGCCGAACTGACAACATGGTATACAAAGAGATCCTTAACAAATAATTATTGGCATATTTTCCCTCAGTTTAAAAAGGTAAAATTTTCTTCTTAATAAAAATTTTAATGCAGTACTTCGCCGCTGCGAAGCGCGGGTATTTTGCTAGTATATATATATATATATGACAGCAACACTCATCACTCACAACAGTGACAAAACAATTACATTGACAATCATGTTACGTTATTTTCAAAATGTTTCCTTTTCTTTTTCATTGCTTCTTTAACACACTACTTCTCCGCTGCGAACCGCGGGTATTTTGCTAGTCTATAATAATAAACGGCAAAGCCCTCACTCACTGACTCACTGACTGACTGACTGACTGACTCATCACTAATTCTCCAACTTCCCGTGTAGGTAGAAGGCTGAAATTTGGCAGGCTTATTCCTTACAGCTTCCTTACAAAAGTTAAGCAGGTTTCATTTCGAAATTCTACGCGTAACGGTCAACAACGTCCGCCATGTTGAACTTTCTTATTCATGGCCCCATCTTCATGAAATTTGGTAGGCGGCTTCCCTGTGCTAACCGAAACCAATGTACGTACTTATTTCGGAGGTATGACGCCACTGTCAGCCGCCATATTAAACTTTCCAACGTCACTAATTCTCCAACTTCCCGTGTAGGTAGAAGGCTTGGTGCTGATTTCGGTGGTATGATGCCACTGTCGGCCACCATATTGAACTTTTCAATGGTCTTTGTTACTTATGGGCCCATCTTCAAGAAATTTGGTACGCGGGTTCCCAACGCTAACTGAATCCTACTTACGTACATATATACGTCCATAGCCTGCAGCTTGGTCACCGTGTGAGGCAGTGTTGGGTCCTCCCACGTTGTTGGCTGCCTACCTATATAAGGCCGTCCGTCGCTCTGGTCTCTACATTCCTTTCCTTGCTTCGCCATGGGATTCACGTCTCCCTGCTGATAACTACAGCATTTTTATTTAATCCACAGCTTCTCCGCTGTTATATTGTTCGTTTATTACGATTATAGTTATTGTTTAGGTATTTTAGACTTACTTTACATTGTTCAGGTACCCATTTACTTTATCATTCCAACCGTACTGCCATTAACATGTCTATCGAGGTGATCACCATTGATCAAAGAACACTCACTTACCGAGTGGTTTCCATGCCCAGAGATGGCACCTACCTTTTCCATTCTCTTTGTTACATATTACATGGCCAGATCAGGCTCACTCTTGATATCCGGAGGAACAGTGTGTCTTATGTATTGAATGACTGGGACAGGTTCAAGGTGTGGTTTAATTTTCTTCTTAATAAAACTTTTAAGGCAGTACTTCGCCGCTGTGAAGCGCGGGCATTTTGCTAGTATTAACAATAATAGCAGCTCTCTACTCTAAACGGTAAACTTGAGAAGCTGCCAGCATCGAACCCAGAAGCTCTTGATTGGGAGTCAGTAGTTCTTAGCATTGCAATACGCAAGCTGTTGCATCAACCGCCTACCGTAAGCTGCTTTCTTTTTTCTTCGGTTATATTCTTGAATAAAAGCGCACTTGTTTTGTTATACTTGTACTTTTTGTTAAAGTGTTTATTTGATATTTGGACTTCAGGCTTCACACCTTATACACATGTCGTAAAGAGGGTCATTGGGTGTGTGTGGGAACTGTTAACATTTGAATCTGATGGTTGTATATAGTGCGGAAGTGACCTCTCTGTACTATGCTGTCCTCTGCATCTCCTGGAGTTGAAAAGAAATACCAACATGCAGTAACAAGTTCAGAACACAAAACCAAACGCGATCACTAACTACAACCGCATGAAGGTATGCAAATGAATATAATGTTGCATTAGTGCAACAATGTTTTCCGAAATGTACAATACAGGTCATAAAATGAATTATTCCAATTGTCATATATACCTAAGTCTCTCTTTTTTGTTCAGTGCTTCTTTAACATCATGGATCAGAAGGTGCATACTAATTCAGCGTGAGCAGGAGCACTCAAGAATAAAACCGAATAAAAAAAATTCACATCCACAGTCATTCTCAGTCACGCACACCACTCACATCCACGTCCACAGTTTTTCCAGTATCATTCTCACACAAGATCTGACACGGTTTTCAAATAAAGAGGGTGTGTAACAAAACAAGTTTGTTTGTTATACCACGTCTTTATCTGAAAATGTTGTCAGATCCGGGGAGTGTGTGGGAGCTTGAGCATGAGTGAGAGAATAAAACTGAAAAACTATAAATTTACAGGCGCAAGTTATATGTATGCTTTTATTGTATGATATTAACAATAAGAGCAGCTCACTACTGAAAATGGTAAATTTGGGAAGCGGCTGATATCGAAACCGCGACCTCTTGATTGGAAGGCAACAGGTCTTAGCATTTCACCACACAAGCTGTCCTATCATCCGCCTACTGCAACCTGCTTTTTTTTTTTTTTTCCTTCGGTTAAATTCTTGAATAAAAGTGTACTTGTTTTATTATACTTGTACCTTTTGTGAAAGTGTTTATTTCATATTGGTATTTCAGGCTTCAAACCTTATACATTTCATGTCTACATTTTTTATATTATTGCTAAAACATGAAAAATGTTTCTGTGTTAAATACGTTATACATAGATTGTTGTTGACATGGAACACACATGAAATGCATGTATTCCAAATGACGATGTACTCTTTTACCCTATAAAGCTCCAGCACTTGACTCAAAGATAAACACTGAGCACTGAGAAACTTCTTTACGAATTGAACTGCAGCGGTGGGCGGGGGGATGGGATACCAGGCTGCTTGATGCTTTTCGGCACATTTACAGGACAAAAGACACTGACGGAGAGGTGAGAATGGATTTAAGGTGGGCTGGATTTACGAGTTTTCTTGTAGGTTTTGGTAATTCTAGTGTTAATTCTCAACTGGCAAACTAAGTAAAAATGACATCACCAAAGTCTATTTTTGGTTACATTTGAGACCATTTTAGTTGCAGTCTCGGGCCCTGGCGGGACCATGGGCTGGACCACTCAGAGGTTGTTTCTGGGCCTCATGTGGCCCGCAGGCCGCCATTTGAAGCTGCCTGACATAGAAAGAATTTTTACTCCTAGTAAAAACAGACTATGTTGGCAACTTAGAGTTTTTCTTGCATTAGAATCCAGGTTTTGAAAATAGGAAATGACCTTGGCATTCCATCATAATCTTTAATGTCTTGTTGGCCATCTGCTATATGAAATCTTCTCAAAATGGCAAAAACTACCATGCCCAATAGAAAGATTCCCAATTAAATGATTAGAAACATTCAGAATGCAACAAAGACCCTAATCTGAACATCCTTCAAGTACTAGAAAAGTAAAAATATTTCCCAAACATTTATGAATCACAAATGCACAATCTTTAAAACGTTCCTGTGCAACAAAGCATTGGTAGGCCAATGTATTGCAAGTATTTAAACATTTTCATATGATTTTTCTTGTGCCCGATACACCTGGGATGGGCTATAACATTTAGCAAATCTGAACTAATTTCAAAATGAACTTGAAAAGGAAAAGATTGATTTATTGAGAGTCAGGCAGTTTATCTGTGTAATTGCCTTTGTGCACTCCCAGATTATGTTATTAACTCATTACATATTCCAGGTCATTGTGACAGGGTGTCATTTCTAGCTCCAAATAACACCTTGGTTTTTAATTATATCTGATATTTGTGTGGTAATATATATTTATATTTTTAAATATTCCATATTGTTCTACTTAAAAGTAATATATTTGATTGTTACTTTTATTATGACTGATTAGTTTTAACCTATCTGCCCTGCAAAAAATAACTTTTATGTTATCACTTTTATTTTATGTATTTATGTATTTGTTTTGGCATGATAGTCTGATGTCACATCGTGTCCTTGATCTGCTTTGCATTATTTATCACATTTGGAGAAGAACATGAAACTAATTATTATTAGATGGTTTATTGGCTTTATTTTTATTACTATTACACATTATTAATATTGCTGAATGTAATAATTGCTCTTGGATGTTTTTTTTGACAAATATGATTTGTCGTTATTATAAATTAAGGATATGCAGCAGTTAATAATGACCCTGTCTGCAGAAGTTTTTAGCATTTTCAACACTGAATCTTTGATGCTATAAAGACAGAGTCTTTTAATTATTATGTTTTCACTGCTTATGCTCAACCTTTTGATAATAAGATCATCTAAAATTCGCTGTGATTTTCAGTCTTAGCCCCTAGCCGTTTGTGCGTCAGATTATTCTTAATGATATTATTTGTCTTATGTGCTTAGCAGGCAAGAAAAGCATTAATGATGTGTGTAGTGTTTGTTGCTATTTGACACAAACACACACCCATGCATGCTATTGTTGCTCAACTATCTACACTCTTTTCTTGCCCTGTTTTCCAGATAGCACTGTCTTTTTCTTGATATAGTGGATTCATGCCACTGGGGATGTTTGCCTTCATTTCATATGTCCCTTGAGGTCTCAAGTCGACCGGAATTGTTTCCACAAATAAACATGACAGACTGCTTGTGAGTCTACAAATTGTTCCTCTAAGAGTTCATGTCTCCAGTAGCCAAGAATAAGACTTGCTATTACAGCAGTGCTGTTACTTTGAAAACCTCTATTTTTAGGACGAATAATTAGAAAAAGCTAAACTCGTGCTTCACTTCTAAAAATGAAAATATTCAGTTCATGGTTGAAAAGCCTGGTTCTCT
Organism: Polypterus bichir lapradei; assembly: GCA_026402145.1. Classification (NCBI taxonomy): domain Eukaryota; kingdom Metazoa; phylum Chordata; class Cladistia; order Polypteriformes; family Polypteridae; genus Polypterus; species Polypterus bichir. Next base: position 8,263,832 of record JANRMT010062837.1, read on the forward strand.
CACAATTAAAAATGCAATATGTTTGCAGTCTTTGCTACTGATCTTATCAGTAAGCAGTGGGTTGGAGATTTAACCCATTCATCTTCTAAAGATATGATTTACTGAGACAGCATGTACAAAATATTTTGTTTAGGCGCCATGATACTTAAGATTCCTTCTTGAAGATTACTGCATTTCAAAGTTGAATATACAAATAATAGCACTAAAATGACCAGGGGCCTTGTGTATAAACTGTGCATACACACAAAAATGTTGCATATGCCTATATCCACGCTCAATTCAAGATGTATACAAACAAAACTTGGCGTAAAGCCATGCACATTTTCACGGTAGCTTCAGACCTTGCGTATGCAAGTTTCTTCTAGGTTTTGCAAACTGGTGCCACCCAGCATCAAAGCAGTACTGTTTCTGTGTGGTCTCCCTTTTTTCAGATTCACGTCAATGATGCGGGATTTATCAAATATATCAAAATTAACTGCATATCATTCACAAATTTAAGGCACTTAATTGTAATTGTTCTGTAACAATATAATGGTGTACACAATGGCCAAACGGTTCCAAATACTGTTCTAAATAGCTGCTTTAGCATTGTTACTCTCAGTGCACCACTCTGAGTATTTTAACCCATTGTATCTAGTGCAGAATCACAGCTGTATAGCACCTGATCAGAAAGCCATGGAGAACATTTATAGCAGATGCTGCCTCAGGAAAGCCACCAGCATCTGCATGGATTCCACTCAGCCATGCGCACAGTCTATTTGAACATCCCCCATCCGGCAAACGCTTCAGAGGTTTTCCTGCATTGACCTCGAGGCTCAGAAGCAGTTTAGTCCTATCAGCTATAAATGCACTCAGTCAGTCCAAGTGCTATAAAGGAATTCAATTCAATAGAAGAGTGTGTGTATTTACAGAGGATGATGACTGGCTTCTAAGTTGATTTACATTTCCAAGAGCTATCCTCTTGGCGCTGTGTGCTTTTAGAATGATGTGTACTTGATATCATTTTTGGACTGGATACCCGCTCATTGCTACCACTGCGCCACCATGCCCCCATCTTTAATACATGCTTTAATGCATTTCATCATGGAAATGGTATTAAGTGTATATCTTAGTATTCTAAAATGTTTAGAGAGCTGTAATATCATGAATATAATGTATTCTATGTGGCGATCACTGCCTGTGCTCCTGTCTGCGAAACAGAAAGCCGGTTTAAAGAGCACATAGTAATTCATACAAACGGAGCACATACAATACAAAGCATTTAATGTGCTACTTGAGTTATGATGGGATTTGAAAAACTCTAGTAAATTAAACATCGATTTTATGATGAAATTATACATTATATTTTAATGACAAAAAAAACTTTAAAAAGTTTAAAGTGGAAATTTTGAAATTAAAGTCAACATTTAGATCTTTTTTTCTTCACTGTTTCCCTAATACGCTTCCATATGACACTCAGATGGTGGGCTACAACTCGCCTTTTCACTTTGACTTTGACATCTGACCACTTCTTTTTTATTTCGGGCACTGTGCGACTTTCTGAATTTGAACTTTTGAGTGTCATTCCATCAGTTTCCTTTTGCTGTTCATACCACTGCCTAAACCACCAAAAAATTCATTTTTTCATGCCTCCACTTCAGTGAGTAGGACCTCCACTTCACATTCGGTGAAATTCTTCTTTGTTTGCTTTTACCTTTGTCTTTTAAGTAAACATTTAACTGAATGGGCTATTTATATTGATTGAAACATTCAAATATGTGAAATTCTGTGAGCAGTTGGGATGGGGCTGTACGTGCATGCAAGTGCATTAAATTTCACATTCATTGAGATTTATAAAGGGGAAGTGACTGGAACTTGGCGCACGCGTAGTTTTATGCATCTGGATGTTTTGTGCGTATACATTTCCAGTGACATTTTTGTTTTGTCCATATGCCATATTTTAGTATGAATTGTACGCACACCGTTATACATAAGGCTCTAGATCTGATACAAGAGTAGCAGAAAACCTTGTAGACAGTGATACCTGCTACAGGAAAAATGTATGTTATGAGTTCATGCTGGTGAAAATGTCAGAGGAAAAAGATTAAATAGGACGTAGATATATCAAATGTTGTGTCTATGTAAGAATGATTTATTTTCAGTGTTAAAGAAAAAAAAATGAACAATACTTAAGTTTCTGCCACAGATGTTTAATTACAATGTCATCTCCATATTGCCTTGTGTCTTGAGTTCTCATTGGACTTACAGCTTGGAACAAAATCTAGCACCCCGTGCTTTAAGGTTTTGGTTGTTCCACTTGAGCAACATGGTGGTTCAGTGGTAGCACTGCTGCATCGCTACAAGTTGCCAGGTGCTCCCTGCATGGAGTTTGCATGTTTTATGCAGTGTCCACACAGTTCTCTTCCCATGAACATATACAATTCAGTTGGATTGACAATGCTAAATTGGCTCTGATGTTTGTGTGTATGTGCATGTATGTGTTCATCCTGTCTTTGTAGTAAAAGACAAGCAGGAGTTAAGTTACACTTTAAATAGTGTATTATTCATAATATTCATAAATAATAACAATATGTAAAGTACATTTGAATATTGGCAAACATACAACCTGGTAAATGGTGATGTGTAGTTTCAGGCGGCACACAGACTTGTTAGTTACTTAAAATGTCTCTTAAAATGACCTGTCCTGGGCTGACAACACCTTGGCTATAATAGGCAAAGCACAACAACACCTATATTTTCTCAGGAAGCTAAGGACAGCTGACCTCCCCCAGAAGCTGCTGGTTAATTTCTATAGATGCACTATAGAGAGCATCTTAACTAGCTGCATGATGGCCTGGTACAACAGCTGCACCAAGGCTGCTAAAGAAGCCCTGCAATGGGTCGTAAAAACAGCAGAGGCCATTACTGGGACTGAACTGCCAACTCTTGAATAAGACTTGCTGTGTGAGAAGGGCCAAAAACATTTCTCAAGGACAAAACTCATCCTGGAAATTATTTGTTTGAGCTCCTCCCATCAGGAAGACGCTTTAGGTCAATCCGTGTACACACAAACAGACTAAAAAAATAGCTTTTTTCCCCATCTGCCATAAACTTTCTGTACTCTGAATCTACTCAGTCTGAGAGAATTTTTAATTGAACATGTTCAATAAGCTATATTGGTAATGTGCAATATATTAATGTATTACAATATAGAATATGTAATGTACTATTCATTAACAGGTGCATTGTGTTACACAATGACAATAAAGTGCTTGAACTTGAACTAGTTAAGTCCTCATTTGTGGTCAGCTTTCTTCAGAACAGGCCACATGCCTGTCACAATATGCTTGCCGAGCTGTGCTTTTCATTGTGTTGTCCTTTTCAGTTCATGGTGTTTGAGATGGTCTTTCATCAGTTTGGTAAGAGAGAGAGTGCGGTAAAGCAAGCAAATTTATAGGTTTTCTGTCCAACCCCTTGAGCCAATAGGGTGTCATTGTAAATAAATGGATTTGATACAAGCCAATTCCAAACAGCCATACTTCAGACCAATGGGGCAGAGATCACCTTTACATCAGCCCCCAAAACCATGTGTTAAGGTGAAGTTTGCCAGCTAGGCAGGCTGGCTTTCCTGTGGGGGTTGACTGAGAGAGCCTTGCAGAGAATCACTTGCCAAACCTGTTTGAGGCACTTCCCCCAACCCAGTCATAAAATTACAAAGGACTGGTTCTTAAAAGGGGGGAAGGGGTTCTTAACTATCTAACCATTGCTGTTATTATCAAAAATAGACATTAGTGCTATAAGTTACAAATAAAGACATACAAAATATTTATCAACTTATATGCAAAATTTCACACCACAACAAGTCTTCACATATTATACACTTCATGTCAAATTTTTGTAATTATTACAATAACATGAAAAAAGTTTCTGTTATAGCTATATCTTCAAAATTTCTTGCCTCGCATTTCCTGTCATCATACATTTACCCAGATCATTGTAGACACGGAACACACATGAAATGCATGTGTTCTAAATAATGATATATTATTTACCCTACACAACCCCAGGCACCTCACACCCAGATAAACAGACTTGAGCTGGGAGTGCTTTTTGTCTGACTTGAGCTGCGTCGGTGGGTAAGAGATGATAGCAAGCTGCTTGCTTCTTGTGCTGATCGACATATTTGCAAACAAAAGATGCTAATGGAGAGGTGCGAATAACAATGGTTTTCCCTACAACCCGGAAGTGCGTTCTAGAAGCCCCTGTGGTATCCAGCAGGGTTGTAGATAAAATCTCCATGCTGCAGGGAGGGCTCCACCTGGCGGCCTGTGGGTATTGGCCCGGATATCTGGCAGGCCATATTACACATTCTAAAAACTAAAAGCAAAATATCCCCTTGTAAACTTGCCTTTTTAATATTACTAAACAGATGTGTGTGTATAACACACTCCTAAAATAAGGCCTCTTTCCCTAATGCTTTCCAGGCAAAGCCACATATCCTTACTAAGATGGGGCTTGTCATCCAACTGAAGACTACTTGCATTTAAATTTTGTTTGACAAAAACAGCAACCCCACCTCCTTTTCAGTTCTGTCTATCTTTTCTAAAATTTGTATCCCTCTGTTTTATACTCATCCCCATCTTTGTTATTCAGCCAGGTTTCTGTTGTTGCTATAATATCATAATTATGCTCTGCTACATACACCTTCAACTCACTTGCCTTATTTTTGATAATTCTAGCATTAAAGCAAGCTATTTTTAATGTGTTACCCCTTATCTATTTAAATTTAGAATTTACATTACTATGCATTTTTACATATAGTTCTGAACCTGGCCTGTCCTAAACTCCCTGCCTCTCAATTCCCTAGTTTAAACAATCCTAGACTAACCTACTCTTACGCCTCCCGAATAAGTTGGTTCCCCTTTGGTTCAAATGTAACCTGCTGAGGCAGAACAGGCCCTATCTGTTCCAAAAAGAGTCCCAATGCACCATAAACCTATACCCTGGACTAGCGCATGACAGACAGAACTTCAGAGAAGACTACCTTGTCAGTTCTGCTTCTGAGCCTGGTGGACTGACAGACTACCCTTATGTATGTCATCTGTTCCAACATGGACAATGACAACTGGATCCACACCCACCCTGGCCAAGAGCCTATCCACACTTCAAGGGAGGTTTCCTACCTGTGCACCCAGAAGCAACACACCGTGTGAGACTCTGTCTCTAGAGCAAACCTGTGCTTCAAATGCCTTAATGACTGAGTCCCCATCTATTACTGCCTCTCTCTTTCTGGGAACTGGTTTTAAGGTGGCCCATTGGGGTTCTGTAGCAAGAAGGTTATTTGTACCAATATAATTTGTGAAATTTATTTCACAAAGCCATGCAATTCAGCTGAGAGAGAGACTGCCAGAGAGATGGCCAAATGGCAGCTGTAAGTCGGGTTAGAGAGATGAGCAGAAAACATGTGAAGGACACTCAAGCAGGTTATGTTAAAAAGTGCTGATGTCTGCTTGGCCAATATGGTTAAAAACCCAGAGTCTGTGATAAATGATGAGAACAGGTGAAGTTATTAATATATTAATAACCAGCCAGTTCTTCTGGCAGTTGCCCATATCTGACATGAATTCTATGAATATGTAATTTTGTGAGTGTTTATAATGATGAGGATCCAGCATGACATTAGAAACATCTCACTATGCCTCTAACATTCCTTGCTGGATGGGACATCTGATTGTCAGATTCTCTCACTTGGTTGTGATGTCCAGTGGCTTTTCTCCGGCTTGAATATGTATGTATACAGGATTACGTAGTGTATTCTAGGAAAGAAAGTTATCTTTTAAAGCAACTTAAATACATATCTCTTTCTGTACCATATTTCTCTCTGGTAATTATTTTCCACCATGGGTACAAAAGCGATGGTATTAGTTCTAGTCAGTTCTGCATCAAGAAACACATCCTAGGGGAGAAACAGTGACCCCTGCTGGATACATATTAGTGTAGTCTGCAGGATGCAAATTTATGCTGGACCCGCTTGCTTTAATTGTAACATCAGCAGGACCAGCCTTAATGCAGATGAAGTCTATGGACGTCCATAGCGGCATGATAATCAACATCCTAGCAACACTTGAAGAGGGAACTGATTTCTCCACAGGTGTAAACTGGCAGGCTTATGCTAGCTATAAAATGTCGGGCAAACAGTTTAAGAATACTGTTTCTATGCGAGTTGGACGAAGAGGTCCAACAGATAAATGAAAAATGGGGAAGTAAAAGACATTCCAGTTCTTGCATGTGACATCCATCATCTTAGTTCAGCAAAAAACACTGCAGGTATGGTTAAGTTGAACTGGCATCTTCACTGCAATATGGTGGAGGAAGGCAGTTGTGGAAGAAAGAATTGGCTGCCTTACGGATGTCCAAAGCCTGCTAGAGAATAAGTGCTGTGTTGGGGAACACCGTTATGTTACACCATTAACCATTAGAAAACAATGCTTTAGAAAACTGTATTAAGAGTCTGTGCATGCAGATATATGGAATGTGGAAGCAGACATGTATTATGTTACCTTGTCACCCCTACAGCAGGTACTGGCAGACAGTCACTTTAAAATGAACAGCTTCAATGCCTACGAAGCCCACAAAGTCTCAATTATGCTCACTAAAAGAATTGTTAAAAACTTTATTGGCACTAAGTGCTGGCATAATAACGTCCCGATATAAATCCGAAATATGTGATTCTTCTACTTGTTAAAAACTCAGTTTATGACTTATGCAGCTGTTGCATTCACACTCTGTCATTCCTGTAGCAGTTTATAGCTTTAAAGGAAAAAGGTTAACGCAGCCCCCTCCCAATACTGATGTGCCATGAAATGTGTGTTAAAATGTTAATATGCCATTCTGAAGGAAATCAAAAACAAACAGAAGCTAAGAAACTGGTTTAAATTGCAAGCTTGTACAGTATTAACACTAACTTTATAAGCAATTGTTAAAAAAGAAACAGATTGTGTACAAAAATAAAGCTAAAATTTAAAGAGCTCTGACTTGAATTGAAAAAAAAAAAACCAAATAATTGGTTTTAACCTTGCAATGAGAAGCATGTCTTTAAGTTACCTACCTGTGAGTACTGGCCATACTTTAGGAAGGTACGCATTGGATCAGTCTGGATTTAAAATGAGACCACTTCTCATATGACAGAAAGAAACCTGATCTTTATAAAGAAATTTTGGGGTAAAGTATTTGGTAAAATGAAAACATCTTCACTTGTGTTTAAACAATATTTTTTAAACAATGTTAGTAAACGTGCAAAACATCTTTCCTTCAAGACCTGATCAAGTTTTAAGGAAAAATGTTCTTTTGATAATAAAATTGCAAGGGTTACATCTTGCCTGAAGAAGCGGCCGGAGTTACCTCAAAAGCTTGAATATTGTAATCTTTTTAGTTAGCCAATAAAAGGTGTCATTTTGCTTGACTTTTCATTGCAAGAATCTAGAATGTGCCCGATGTGTTAGTGTGGAGGTTGTGTATTTTGGGAAATAGTACAAAGGAGTGCGTGGTGGTACAGTGGTTAGCACTCCTGCCCCACGATGTAAAGCAAAGGTTCAAGCTTATATGTTTTTTTGTGTTGAGCTGGTATATTCTTTGTGACTGCGTAGCTTTTTCTGGGGATTTTTTTCTGTTGTGGAATCATGTCACATGGTTTTCTGATACAGTAATCCCTCGTTATCACGGGAGAGAGGTTCCAAGGCCGGCTGCAATAACTGAATTTCTGCGAAGTAGGGTCACCATATTTATTGAATTATTTAACGTGTATTTGGACGTTTTTAAACCCTTCCTGTACTGTTTACAACCCACCCTTTACTCTATTAATAACAGGGACAACTGTTAAGCAATATGAAATCGGTAGATAAGTTTACAGTTACTGTATAGCGAAGTATACGTACCTATATATGACATGATGATGGTGATGAATATGCTGTGCAGTAAAAATGATGACGATGAAGGTGATGATGACACTTACTGCGCAGCCGATGACTGTATTTTACGTTTCTTCAGACGGCGGTGCCATTCCCTGGGGCACCTCTTCCACGGTTTCCGAAGGTGTATCCATAGTAGTGGTAAGAACTGGCTTTTTTTTTGCGAGGCTGCAAAAACATTGTGATTGGCAGTTGCTGCCGCTGCTTCTTTTTCCAGTCGAAGAGCAGCTTGTAGGTGGTCATGACGTCGTCGACCTTGTTGCAAAATTGGACCGATCGAACCATATCGTCGTCCCATTCCTGTGACCGCTCTTGCAGATCCTTAGCCAGTCTGCAGCCACAGCCACGAATGCTCTCCCTTCCTTCAACAAATCCAGAAGTTTCACCTTCTCAGCGATCGTCATCATTCTTCGTTGGCGTTTAGGCTCAGCACCAGCCTTGGAAGAAGGAGCACGTTTGGGAGCCATTGCAGGGGGTGAAAATTGAAGCGAAGTTCAACACAAAGAAACCACAAAAAAATCACACTCGGTACAGTGTAAAGTAAACCGCTCGGCGAGAAAGCTTGAAACGAAATGGCCGCGACAGAGAGACAAGGGGAGATGCTGTGGGATCTGGGTATCTGGGCAGACACACACACACACACACACAGAGGCAGCACACAGGCAGCGTGAGAGAGAGCTGGACGCATTAAGGTAGGAAGGCAGTTAAAGAATGCACTGGGCTTGATTTTGTTTTCACTTCTGTTTCCAGCGATTGGTTCGTAGCGTGCATTGTTGCAATATTATTTTTCTTGGTGGTTTATTAAATTATGGATTTTTTCAAATGTTCATTTTTTTTCCCTGTGCTTAAAACTCATTAAAAAAGTGCTTTTAGCCAGCGGTTGGTAGCGCTATAGCACGAACTATTGTAGTGTTAGTTTTCTCAGTGTTGTTCAATGTTTTACAGTCAAAGCACCAATCACGGGCCTGATTAGAAAGCGGGAAGCTGTGATTTGTCGTCTCCCTCCCATGTACCAATCACAGCCCGTGTTACAACGCACTTAGTCACCGAACTTGTTTTGTTGTTCTTAGACTAGGAAATACTACTACTATATTTAAAAACCCGCGAAGTCGTGAATCCGCGAAAAGTGAACCGCGAAGTAGCCAGGGATTACTGTAATAGGAAATGTTTTTGTTATCGCAGAATCGGATCACCACAGAAGCTTTTTCCTTGATTGCTGCTGACTCAGTTCGCGATAGAGTCTTCTTGATCTGGAGACCAGGGGCCTCATGTATAAACTCCCGTTTCCACGCTTGCATCGTGATGTATAAAAGCTAAACTTGGCTTAAAGCCATACACATTTTCACACCAGCTAAATCCTTGGCGTACGCAAGTTCTCCACTCGGTTTTGCAAACTGGCGGCACCCAGCGCCAAAGCAGTGCTTTTGTTCCAGTGTGGTTTCACTTTCTTTTTTGTATCCACATCCCTAACGCGGCTTTATCAAATACACTGAAATTAACCGCATATCGTTTATTAGTTTAAGGCATCTGATTGTAATTAACCTGTAACAATATAATGGTCCACGGAATGGCCAAACTATTCCAAATACCATAGCTGCTTTAGCGTCGTTCCTCTCACTTCCCCACTCAGAGTATTTATCCCACTGTATCTGAGTGTGGAATCACAGCTCCCAAGCAGCTGATTGTAAAGAGAATTATCTGTATGCAGCATCAAGCACACACTGCCTCAGCCATGCACTATTTGAACTACTGTTTGAACTTGGATGGCGGAGTGGTGGCTCTGAGGCTAGTGGCCTGCACTGGCAATCGGAAGGTTGCCGGTTCGAATCCTGTAAATGCCAATAGGGACTCTGCTCTGTTGGGCCCTTGAGCAAGGCCCTTAACCTGCAATTTCTGAGCGCTTTGAGTACTGAGAAAAGTGCTATATAAATGCAAAGAATTATTATTAAAAAGAATTATTGCTCTCATACAGCAAACGTTTCAAAGCCTTTCCTGTATGGACCTCATGGTTCAGAAACAGTTTCATCCCAAGAGCTCTAAATGCACTCAATCAGTCCATCAAGTGCTCCTTGTAGAACTGTTTGTACCCATAAGTACAATTACCTTACTGTAAACTTATGATACAGTTATAATATAAAGTGTGTATTTACATATGATGACAATATCATTTTTAAGACGAAATGCAGCAAAATATGTTTTTTATATTATACAGATAAAATTTTAACATTTAAATAATCTATATTGTTAATAATTAAACATCTGAGCGTATGGTGGACAGTGGTAGCGATGAGCTGGCACCACATTCAGAGATTGTTCCTGCCTCGTGCTGTATTCTTGCTGGGACTGGCGTGACCCTGGATGGATAGAATAATTAAACATGTACTAAGAAGATAGTTCCTTAAAAGTTTTGAAGAATCTGCATTTTAAGCTTACAGATGGTTTGACATCCATTACAGAGCTGATTGTATGACGATTGGATACTTGGAGAAAGAAAAGGAAGGACAGGAATTGGGGGTTAGTACATGTGAAAGAGACAGTACTGCTGCAACAAATTATTTCATCGAAGGTCGCGCACACGCAGTAAGCATCTTGCATGAGGCAGAAACAATCTCTGGACAGGGCGCCAGCTCATCACTATCACTGTGCCACCATGTTCCCAAGTTTAATAAGATGCTTTAATTCTTATCATCATGAAAATGATATCAGTTATACATCCTAGTTTTTAATTTATTCAGAGAGCTGTAGTATCACAAATGTAATGGATTCTGTGTCCTGTTGGAAGAAGAGAAAGCTCATTTAAGAAGCACATAGTGATTCACACACACAGAGCACATAGACGAACACATACAAAACAAAGCATTTAACATGCTACTTTAGTTACGATGGTATTTGAGAAACTAGTAAATTAAATGATTTTAAGATGAAGTTTATGATCTAGTTTAATGACAAAATTTTGAGATTAAAGTTGACATTTCAAGCTTTTTTCGCAAGTGTGTGCCTATTTTTTTGTCTTTTCTCTGTACCCTAATAAGCTTCCATATGACTCTCAGATGGTGGGCTACGACTCGCCTTTCACTGTGACTTTGATATCTGACAACTTCTTTTTTATTTCGGGCACTGTGAGACTTTGTGAACTTGAACTTTCGAGTTTCTCCAACACTCTATGTCACTCGATCAACTTCCTTTTGTTGTTTATACCACTGTTTAAAGCAAAAAATAGTATGTTTTTCCTTGCCTCCACTTGATATTCGCTGAAATTCTTCTCTTTCCCCCTGTGCTTTTGCCATTGTCTTTTCACAGAACGCTGAGCTTAAGGGCTATTTATATCCATCCATCCATCCATTATCCAACCCGCTATATCCTAACTACAGGGTCACAGGGGTCTGCTGGAGCCAATCCCAGCCAACATAGGGCGCAAGGCAGGAAGCAAACCCTGGGCAGGGAGCCAGCCCACTGCAGGGTGGGCTATGTATATTGATTTGCATATTGAAAGAGGTGTAATTATGGGAGGGGTTGGGGATTGGCAGGAGACGCATGCACGTGCATTACTTTTCATGCTGAACAGGATTTGTGTAGCAGAAGAACGTGGAAGTTTGCGAACGCACAGATTTATGCATCTGGATATTTTTATGCGTACGCACATTTCCGCTTTTCTCCGTCCGCCATGTTTTAGCGTGAATTCTACACACAGCGTTATGAATGAGGCCCCAGCTCTGTATGAAGCTGAGCTGGATGTGCTCCCAATTTGATGAAGGTAACACCAGCTCACGTCCTGAGAAGCTGGTTAGTGTTTGTTTGTCCTGATAAGTAAATATAAGCATGAACGGCAAGGAGTGTGTAAGTGCATTGAACGGTGGATACTTATAATAATAAAAAAAAAAAAATTCAGATTCAGCAAACACTTTGTGACCAATGGATGAAACACAAATGATATTCAAAATACAAGCTGCATGAAACAAGTTTAACACCAAGTTTGGGCACAGAAATTACATGTAATCTGACTAATGGGTGGTGAATGTTTGTTTATCAAACACAGATTAAAGAACAGTAATTACTGGAATTATTTCCTTGTATGCTGATTAAGTATACAAGTGTTAAGGGTTTGTCATCTTGTATAATGTTTAATTGATAAAAAATAATTTTGAGTTGCTAGCAAGCTCTGAATGTTGCCATATTACACTAATTTCTTAGTCCAGACTTCATACACAATACAGTAAGAGAAATGGTTTACATATTTTGATGTATAGGAAAGGATTATTATTATAATGAAATGTATTGTAGGACTGAAATATATGCATTCATTTGTAACTGTTAGTGGTTAATTTTATGAAGCTTTGTTGGTAGATCAATATATATTGTAACTTTAGCATTCAGTGATAATGCACTTAATATGGGTAGATTGTTATAGTCCGACATCAGGAAATATATGTGCTATATGGGAATGGTTCAGATGTTTAATATTGGGCTATAGAAATTATACTTTAAGAGATTTGCATCTTGATAAGACAAGCTACATTTTCTTAAAAGGTTGTGCTTTATAGATAAAAATGAATACACCCATAAGTTGAAATATGTAACATAGTTATATTTTAAGACATCTGTGATGGATAACTGATGCAATGTGTGTATTTTTTGTTTAGTGCATTATAATGCTGAAGAAACATTTTCACTAGTATGGTTAAAATGTAACAACATGCAACATTAGTTTATCTAGTGGTCATTCACAGTGTATTACATGAGACTGGGAACCATCTAGGATTTTCACCAAACTGTTTTTTGTCCCATTTTACATATGACAGATGCAGCATTGTTTTATGATTTTGTATTTGCTCTACCCTTCACCCTTCTTAACCCTATTACTATAGCAAGTATTTTAGTTTGGCAACTCATTTTAGTGGTTGTTCAAATCTCTCCAACTCAGTGGTGATGCTTTATCATCAAAGAAAAGGTGGTGTTCTACAAAGATTCAAAGTGACTATGCTGTACCAATGACTCTTAATCTGCTACAAATACCCGATAATAGCTGGTGAAGAATTGACTTGCTGACCCAGAGTGGGAGAGTTGCAGAATAAAACATAAAATTGTAAGTCCAGCTAAGTAAACCTGATGGCATGATATGGTTGTGCAGACATTGCAGAAGCAAAGTGTTTATGAATTTGTAACACAAACAGACTGTTAAATGCCACTGAGGTAAAGAGATGAGATGACAGCTGTTGGATGCAAGGACTCTCATGACTGACTGTTATATTAAGTGCAGGATGTGAAGTGTTCCTCTGCTGAATGGAAAAGTCACCGTGTATGTTCATCTCTGTAATGGCAATCAGACTGTTCAGTCCTGTACCAGCCACGTCACTTAGTGAATAATGAGCTTTGGAGAGATCTACTGTCATCAAATGAAAAGACTCTATTTACAAACCACTGGGTTGGACAAGGCATGCATAGCAAGTTTGGGCAATAAAATATTAGAAAGTGTTATAAGAAGGGCTGAAGGGTATGAGGACATGCATAATTTACAACCAATTTATATTGAATTGTGAACAAAAGGAGAATAGAGCATCCAATTGTGAAGTTGGGGATGATAAAATATAGTGGACTGTTTTTCTCTCTAAAAAGTATGCAATAATAATAGTAAAGACCAATTGTAATAGTCATAGCAATAGATCTGAAAATACTAAGATAGCATCTTATGTTTGTTATAACTGTTACAACTCATAAGAAGGGATTAGAAACACCAAAGGGTGGGCACATTTATTCACACACCTTAGTTAAAAATGTTATAAGAGCCAAATGACAGTAAAGTCTACCAGAGTACTTTAGATTCATGATGCTATGGTATACACTGCAAGGACTTGCTAATATTCAGTTGCAACAATAACTATTTCAGTCAGGGGTGCCCACACTTTTTCGGCTTACGAGCTACTTTTAAAATGACCAGGTCAAAATGATCTATCTACATTAAAAATGCTATATATATAATATATATAATAAATATACAGTAATCCCTCCTCCATCGCGGGGGTTGCGTTCCAGACCCCCCCGCGATAGGTGAAAATCCGCGAAGTAGAAACCATATGTTTTTGTATGGTTATTTTTATATATTTAAGCCCTTATAAACTCTCCCGCACTGTTTATAAATATTCCCCGCAGCGTTATACAGCATAATCCCTTTGTATTCTCTTAGATATTAGGTAAGATTCATTGAAATTATGTATATAAACACACACTGTTTATATACAGTAAAACCTAAATATTATTTTAAAGATATTGAGTGTCTCCGATATCACATATGTTACAGCCATTACGATAGACAGGCCACCAGCAATAAATACGTACAATGCAAGAAAAATAGTATACAGTAAATGTGTGTACAGTGACACTAAACGTACATACATGTACTAAGCACTGTAAGAAGAAAATTAATTATGGTTACTCACCAACAATGACACGATGACTTGTCCGATAACAATGAGTTTAATTTTACTGCACAACAAAGGAGAGCGTTACAGCCCTTGTAAAGGAGCCACTTCAGGCGATTGTGTAGCACTGCCGTTGTTCTTCTTCTGGCAGTCTTCAATCCAAATCCCTAAAGCAGATTCCATCCAGACTACTGCCTTATTACATCCACTTGCAACTCGTTTTGCACCCTGGTTAAAAGGACGCTGCAGCCGTAGATCTTATATTCCTTTCCTACTTTTTAAATAAAAAGAATCGTAGCCTTCAACAAATCCAAAACGTTTACCTTTTCGGCAATCGTTAACATCTTCTTCTTGCGCTTGGGCACGGCACCTGAAGCAGTAGCAGATTGTTTTGGAGCCATAATGAAGGGCTTGACTATGCACAAAGATAAACACTAAAGAGCACAACTCTTTACACAGCGAAGCACGTTGATGCTGAATGAGCGAGATGAGACTTCCTGGTTAACACTGCATAGCTCCTGCGTGCTCTGATTGGTTAGCTTCTCAGTCAGGAGAACTTAACTGCATGCTCTGATTGGTTAGCTTCTCAGCCATCCGCCAATAGCGTCCCTTGTATGAAATCACCTGGGCAAACCAACTGAGGAAGCATATACAGGAAGTAAAAAGACACATTGTCCGCAGAACCCGCGAAGCAGCGAAAAATCCGCGTTATATATTTAGTTATGCTTTCATATAAAATCCGCGATAGAGTGAAGCCGCGAAAGTCGAAGCGCGATATAGCGAGGGATTACTGTGTGTGTATGTATGTATGTATATATATATATATATAATATTACATACATACATACAGAGTGGGTCATTTATATGGATACACCTTAATAAAATGGGAATGGTTGGTGATATTAACTTCCTGTTTGTGGCACATTAGTATATGTGAGGGGGGAAACTTTTCAAGATGGGTGGTGACCATGGTGGCCATTTTGAAGTCGGCCATTTTGGATCCAACTTTTGTTTTTTCAATAGGAAGAGGGTCATGTGACACATCAAACTTATTGGGAATTTCACAAGAAAAACAATGGTGTGCTTGGTTTTAACGTAACTTTATTCTTTCATGAGTTATTTACAAGTTTCTGAC
>JANRMT010062837.1:8284328-8333050 GCA_026402145.1 Polypterus bichir lapradei
ATATATATATATATGTGTACTGAGTATACTTTATACATAAAATATATGTTGCCATACCTTGCATAACTTAATAACTATGGCACAATAACAATTCAATACATTTATGGTCACTACAGTATTTGGATTTAATAATCTTCATGTGGGAAAATGCTCCATCGCCTAAATAAGTAGAGCCGAATACTGCAGTCAAGGAGGTAGCACATTTCCTCATGTTTGGGTACTTTCCTCTGTGAGTAAGTTCCAAAACTGTCCAAGAGCCCCAGACTTCAGCTGAATGTCATCCTGTAGTGTCAAAATCTCATCCTCCACTGTAGAGGAGTTTTAGGTGAAACAGTGTTGCAGTTTTTGAAGCGGGTTAATCACCCTCAACATCTTCCCTAAATGGATAGCACTTAAATGTAGCGATTGGCTCAAGTAAAGCTGAATCTTGAAACCATCTGTCAAATTCTGACAGGCAATTTTCAATCTGCTCTGTGTAGCGTATGCTGTCAAGTTGTGCACACACCTTCCATTGCGTCTCCAGCTCTGATGCAAGGTTTTGGATGTTCCCCAAATCAAGGCGCTGCAGCTTTGAGGACATATGTTGCATTTTTCGTTTGAAAGCATTAACTGAGCTAATCGTATTGATCATGAAGTTCTTTTTTCCCTGCAGTTGTAAATTAAGCTCATTCAACATGTTGGTCAGATCAGAAAAAATGCCAAGTCTAGCGGCCATTGATCGTTATTAAGTTGCTTGTATTCTTCATGTTTAATGACAAGAAGAAACTCCTTTTTCTCCGGCCAGGGGTCTTGAAATCTCAGCAGGAATTTCTCCCTAGCCATCTGTCTCAATGAAGGCATCTTTTATCATCTCTCCATCTTGGAAGGACTTCTTATGCTTAATGATTGAGTGACTCACCCGGAACGATGCTTTGGTGTGTCTGCCTTTGCTTTTGAATTCAGCCGAGTGAAAAATGACGGCTGTCTGATTAACTGGGATTTTAGTTCCCTATCCTTTCTCTTTCTCGGATCGCTTTTTGGAAGGAAGTCAGGTTCGTAGTTTCTATGAACAGTTCGAAAGTGCCTTTCCACATTTTCCTTCTTTGGAATAGCAATGATAGATTGACAGATCAGACAAATGCACTTCAATTGTGACATTGTGAGAAAAAAAATCCTCTTCCAATTCCACATCCAGCCCATACTCTCCCCAAACAAAAATTTTTTTTAAATCCCTACTTTAGTCGATATAAATTGGAAGGCTAACTAGATCACAGCCGGAGTTTTGCAGTAGCTTGCACGTTTGATCGTGCTTACGGGATGACCAGTGTGTTAGAAGAAAAGAGATCTCAGACTGGCCTCCCTGTATGTCAATTAAGTGGCAAATGCCATAGGGAGGATATATAGACTAACGTTTTAAAAAAAAATTTTTGTTAATGCAACGCGATCTACCTGCACTACCTTTCTGATCTACCGGTTAATCACGATCAACGTATTGGGCACCCTTGATTTAAGTAATGAAAGACATAAATGAGAAAGAACATACTCATCTCTGCAAAAGCAATTAAAGAGATCTCCACATACACCACTGGTAAGTTTTCACTAAATGATCACAATCCACTTAGAATACGTTAAATGTAACTGTCTATCTAGTTATGTTTGTCATGTGTAGTTGTAATTTGTAAAGAAATTATGTATACTTGTTAAAAGACCCTTAAGAACTAGGTACACTTTATTTCCCTAGAAACATTGATTTTTCAGGATATTACATTGTCCAAAGGTGGACTGTAGCAAGAAGGTTATTTGTGCCAATATAATTTATTATATATTATATAATTTATTTCATAAAGCCATGCAATTCAGCTACATTTTTTTGCAGGCTTCAGGGATTCTAGTGTTAACAGTGGCCACTTTCTTACCTACGCACTGCTCAGCCTTCCCCTTTATTTCTTCTAAGTCAGCTGTGGCCCAGTGGCGTAGCGTAGCGGGGGTGGCCCGCCCCGGGCGGTACTTTTAGGGGGCAGCAAAGAATTACTGTATATTTTAGTCTTTTAAATTAAAATACCTAAATAAGGGGGCGGTGAAATTTTCCTCCGCCCTGGGCGGCTGACACCCACTCTACGCCACTGCTGTGGCCTTTTTTTAAAACTAAGAAATCCCTATTTCTGTAACTTATTGGCTGTTTATTGCTACAACGCGGTTATTTACTTACAGATGTTGATATCAGTTACTGCTGCTTTTTGCCCTGCCTCTTCGATGCTAGTTCAGATACAAAAAACAAGGACATGTGCACATAATAAGTAACAAGTAACTTTTCCAAGTGCACCTCCAAACTCCTTTGCGGGTGAAAAAAATAGCAAAAAAAAACTTCTAACTGACAAAAAAAAACTTTAAGAATTCCCTCATGGTTCCTTAGCGGCAACCAAAACCCAAGCTTATTGGAGCAAAATCTATTTTGAATTAACTCTTACACAATCAAAAATTTAAAAGCTCTCAGCAGCTCCCAGATTCTTCTCACATTTGCAAAGTTGACATCCACACATCTCAGCACCTCAGCCTCAATATATACTGTATATTTATATTTATTTCCTTGACATATAAAACTAAAACTGCAATTGCAATGCAATGTTTCCAAAAAGGGACATCAAATGTTTCCAAACAGAGAGACACCATGTGCCAAACAATATAAATTTGTAGTGCAATAGAATATAACATTAAAACTTGGTATAATGATAGCTGATAGATTGGGACACAAAATAAAACTGATTTCAGGATTGTACATCATAAAATGTTTTGGTCATGTACTGTAAAATCCTTTTTTTAAGAGAAATTCCTAAAATATCTAATTTGTTGTTTGATTTAGTTGATATTGGTATGAAATGATGGATCTTATTCATATAAATTCCTATTCATATAAAAATGTTTGTTTTAAATTGTATTTGAAGTGTTATTCTTACTATCCTTCAGTAATGTGAAGCTCCTTTATTACATAGGCATTCATGTTTGGGTATACAATACAGTATAATGTAGGAGCAATAATGCCCAAAAAAGCCTTTAGGATGCAAGGGGTTAAGTACTACAACCCATACCTTCAAAGTATCAGGATTAATAAAAGGAGGGAAGGGACATGATGGAAAGCATTTTGTTTGCATGTATGAAAATTCCACTGTTGCTGTGTATTCTGAATAAAACTAGTATCCATATCTTTGAAAATGTACTGTTAAAGAGCTGCAATAGCATTAATAAGCATGCATTCATGTTTTGTGAAACTGGGGACTTTCCACTTTGAAGTGGACTATTTAGTAAATTTTAAGGATATGATTTCATGTTTGGTTTAGTGTCCAGTTACAAGTGATTGTATGACACTTGTGAAGACTAATTCACAAAATTTAACTTTACTTAGCAAAGTATAGTTTTTAGGGAATGAAAGTACTCATTGCTTTCATAGACAGAATTATTTTAATTTCTTTAACAAATATTAAATCACTGGCTGTACGGCCCATATCAACCATCAAGCAAAGACACTGTCTTCCTCAATCTCTATAATGGGGTAAGCAGCCTTAACTTCTTCAGGGTTGCCTTTATATGTTAAAAAGATGGGCCCCTGTGTTTTTTGTCTTGGTGTTCCAGCTGCTTCTCTAAATTTGGCACTTTCTCCTGTATAGGTGGAGAAACATTAAAACTATATGCAAAAAGTGGTCACTAGCATACTTTAATGCATGCATCTACTGTATATCTCCATTAAATGTAAACCTGTATTCTCATTCCTCCACTGGGAAACATATATTAAATTCAGTTATGGAGCCAGATTTATGGATTACTGTGATGAACAAATTTGCAGTAAATTTCACCAAAATAATATAATAAAGAAAATAGAAACAATAAGGAATACATTGATTCTACTTATACTACTGAGATTTCAATGATGTTGCATATAAATCCAATATGTTTCTGCAATACTGTCCTTCTAATTATTTGTTTTAATTCATACTTTAGAAAACAATGTTTTAGTGGGCTTTGTACATCACAATGTTGTATTGTGGTGTAGTCTGTAGTATTGTTATTACAATTTGGTTTTACATTAATAAAACAGTATTCATCTTCTATCAGTACTTTAAAGTAAAAAACCTACAACACCCCATTTATTGCAATTATTGGAAGTTGCTGTCTGTGTTAACTTTTTTTAAATTATTATTTTGTTAATTATGAAGCTAAGTATGTGTGCAATATTGACAGCATCATTACAAAATAGAAGAAAACGTTAATTAGACTACTCTCTAAGGGATGTACTATAAAAGAAGAAGAATATAAAGTTATTGGCAAAACTTGATGAAAATCGTTTTTCAACAAGACACTGAAAATCAGGTAGATGTACCTAGAAAAGATAATTGGATCCAACAGCAAAATGCTCTAATGAATAATCAATTTTCCAATATTATTTACAGCATGACTACTTTTATACAAGCTTGAAGACTTTAATTACTGTGTTCTCCATTTGTAAAGTTTTCATGGAGTTTGAAATACTTAGAAAGAGAATAGCATTATGTGTTCATTGCCATTTCATGATTTATTTGTTTGACAAGTGTAACATACACAAGTAAGCTATATTGTTGCTATGAAATGAAAGAAAAAAAATCAGTAGTTCTGCTAAGCTGTAAATTCCTCCTAAGTACTAGATATGCCTGTGGTCTGTAAGGGTGGTGTTCTTATTATAAAATGGCAAAAAGTCTTTTTTTTCTCTGCACTTTTGCCACATTCACCCAGCCTGTTATGGTTGTCAACATTTTTCTAAAGTTATTCTGTTCAAACCAAATTATGTTTGCAGTATAGTATGGCATATAGGTATGTAAAATTATGTAGGAATGGTAACACATTTTTAAAAGAATCCACTAAAGCAGTGTTTGGTCTTGTAAATTGTATAAGGAATGATTGGACATGTTTCTTAAAACACTTCTTTTTTTTTTTTTTTTTTAGGGACATTTAGTTTTATGTTACCAAATCCTTTCAAAATCAATTTACTGAAGTTGATAAGTGTTTGAGTAGCAACAGAAATGGAAAATGTCTATTAACGATTAACCAGTGGGGGTTCAGGGTGATGTTTGTAGATGGGTGCAGAATTGGCTCAGACCCAGTAAGCAGAGAGTTATGGTGTGATAAACCTTAGCAGAATTTGCTGATGTTAAGAGTGGTGTTCCACAGGGGTCAGTGCTAGGGCTACTGCTATTTTTCCATCCATCCATCCATCCATTTTCCAACCCGCTGAATCCGAACACAGGGTCACGGGGGTCTGCTGGAGCCAATCCCAGCCAACACAGGGCAAAAGGCAGGAACCAATCCCGGGCAGGGTGCCAACCCACCGCAGACTGCTATTTTTAATATATATAAATGCTTTTGATAGGAATATAAGTAACAATCTGGTTAAGTTTGCAGATGATACCAAGATAGGTGGATTGACAGATAAATTGGAATCCATTAAATCATTACAGAAGGACTTGGTCAGCATAAAGGCTTTGGCAGATTTGTGGCAGATGAAATATAATGTCAGTAAATTTAAAGTATTACATATAGGAAGTTAAAATATTAGGTTTGAATACACAATTTGGATGTATGAAAAATTTGAGTACACCTTATGAAAAGGATTTAGGAGTCATAGTGGACTCTACTCTATCACCTTCCAGACACAGTTCAAAAGTCATTAAGAAGACAAATAGAATGTTAGGTTATGTAGCATAATGTGTGGGGCACAAATCCAAGGAGGTTATGCTCAAGCTTTATAATGCACTAGTGAGTCCTCATCTGGAGTACTGTGTACAGTTTTTGTCTCCAGGCTACAAAAAAGGACATAGCAGCATTAGAAAAGCGTCAGAAAAGAGCGACTAGACTGATTCTGGTGTTACGGGGATGAATTTCGGTTTAAGCAAAAGAAGATCAAGAAGTGACATGACTGAAGTGTTTAAAATTATAAAGGGAATTTGTACAGTGGATCGAGACTGCTATTTTAAAATTTTAAGTTGGAATCTTGTTAAGGGTAAATTTTGCACAAACATTTGAAAGTTTTTCTTTACACAGAGAACCATAGACACTTCAGCAGAAGCTGGTTCTCAAAGTTCTCTGAATAAAGGCATGCCCTTTTGGGTGTAAAAATCAGTCCTCAGTGCTAAAAAGCCTCTCAAAGGTAGCCGAGGCAGGTAATGGAGTGTTGAGCTTCAGAGACAACTTGCTTACTGCTGGGAAAGACTTCAAGATATCCAATTTATTATCTGGACAGGTCAGATGGGACTCTAGCTGCTTAGTGTTTTCTTGAGCATTACACTGCTTTATGGTGGAAAAGAAGTCGTCCTCCTCTTAAGAATGTTCCCTGGATACACCACAGTTTGCTCTTTCAGATGGCTTTTGATGTAGTCAAGGCCTAAGAAATACAAAAGCAAAGAGTTTAATACAGTAAACAGATTCAAAAAATAGAGTACAACAGTAATACAAAAAATATTTTGATACTAAAATATTTTGTAAAATGGTTTTTAATACACAACGTTTGCACAGGTGAACATGACTTTTACCTAGGGTTACACTGGGTGCCAAAAGTCTGAATGCACTTGATTTTTTAATAACTAAATCAAAATGCCCATTCCCTTCCTATTTAATGGTGTCTCGTAATTATGTGTTAACTATAACAAATACAAAACCAACATTTTATCAATATATAGTATGTCCCACACAGGCTACTATCAGTCAATCAAGAATTTTCATCTTTATTAATACATGTGCTGAAGAAAAAAACCTGTTGATGTAATCATATACATAATTAAGAGATTATGAACTTTGAAAAGAACAATTGGTATTTTGACACAGTTTAAATAAATGCATGTGTATTCAGACTTTTGTTTTGTAATGTTAATTACCCCATGATAATCTATCCTTAACTGTGTCATATATTAATAAACACTACCTCAAACAGCAGTCAATAAGTTTTAGAAAGAAAGTGGTAGGTACATACATACAAATGTTTACTGCAAACTGCCACAATAGCGCCTTCTTCTTGCTCGCTAGTGATCCTTAACAATCCTCTCCACAGCCAAAAAAAAAATAATTCTACCTTGTCTCATTTGGCCTCAGCAGCTGGAGTTTGCATTTCTCTTCAATAATTTCTGCAGCTGTAGTAGATCTACTGTTCATGTTCCAGAGAGTCCAGCACTGTGAAAATGCTGAACGAGAGAGCCTTTTATAGACTCTGTTGGCATTTGCTTCCGAGACATCAACTGTTGTTACCAAGTTGAGAAGGTGGCAGGCACAGCGATGGTGCTTTGGCAGTTGATATTCAAGGCCATCATCTTCATCCAACATGGGTCCAGCTTGAATGAACTCAACACTTACACTGCTTTCCTCCTCCTCTTCTTCCTCTGCCTCACTGTGCCTCTCTCCTTTTTGATTTTGCCTTGCCCCCTTGAGCATTTCTGCACTGTACTTTTCATCCAGCTCACCATACACTCAAAATGCTTTTATAAAATTGGAGCCATTATCAGTTGTTGTGCATCTGATCTTGTGATGAATGTATGTCATTTAGGGCACCAACAAGAGCAGTAAAGGTATGTGATCCTTTAAGCTGTTTACAAGCTAGAGCAGCACAGCACCTCTCCAGGGTTTCAGGCTCTATCCAGTGTGTTGTGACACCAATGAAACTATGTCTGTGTGCTGTCCAGTAATCAATTGTGGTAGTGATGAACTCAATCTCATTCGTAGCCTTTAGATTTCCCTTCATTTCTAGTGTTGCTTTCTTCACTTTTTGTTTTTCACTGTACCATTAGACATTACAACAAAATCTGGTTGCAGATGATGCACAAGAGTTTTAAAACCCTGCTGTTCAACAATACTGAAAGGGTGCAGACCTTGAATGACAAAGTTAATGATGGCATCATCAACACTTTTCTGTGACACTTTCTTGGTTTGTCATAATTTCAATTGCTTTGATGAAGGGCCTCCCTCTGATGTTGATCTCATTTTTACAGAAGGTGAAGTCTCCAGGTGATTCACATGCTTTCTCTATGAATAAAAATATGCACATGAAAACAGACAAATACACTGAAATTGTAAGAGAATTCTGCTAACATAATTGTAATTGTTTTATTTTGTAAAATCATCTATATTCAGATGTGTTAGCTGTAGATGACAGTCTTCTGTAATGAAGAAAAACTCTTTTGACAGCAACACTAAGCAAGAAAACATTCCTTTATACTAATGCTATCAATGCTACGTTTACAAACTGACATTAAAGGAAATACTTAATTAGCTGAAGATAACATAAAATTATATTTACCTCGATGTGTTTTTTCAGATTTGATGGAGAATTCTTGAATGCCAGAAGCTTGTGACTTTTAGGTTTGCACAAAACACAACGCATTCGCCAAGAATCATTTTTAGAGCCGACAATTTCAAACATTTCTCTTAAATAGGGCCATGGATGTGGAATTTCTTGTTGCTCTGAATCTGCTCCGTAGGTAGTGTTGTTTGGCTCACTTTCATCCATGTTTTTATGACTTCACCATGTCATGGAAATCACTTTCAATAGACACATACCCGCATTGTTTTCACAGTCGAGTCCCCGCTCCGCTCTTCTTTCTTGTTACGTCATTTCCGTCTTGTTTTGTCCGTCATGTGTGTTTCACACTGATTAATACTCTATCAGTATTGTCTTTCCTATATACCACTGGCCCATTCATTTTGGTTGAAATCAGTCTTTATGCTGAGAACGTGAAAGGATGAAAAATGCTTAATTCTCCACAAATGCATTAAAACTAAAGTAACGGACTTGTTTTTAAAATGTAAGGAGTAAAAAGTACAAATATCTGTGTTAAAATGTAAGGCGTAAAAGTAAAAAGTCGTCTGAAAAAATAAATACTCAAATAAAGTACAGATACCTCAAAATTCTACTTAAGTACAGTAACGAAGTATTTGTAATTCATTACTTCCCACCTCTAGTTATAAAGCAGCAGTTCTTACCTCTGCACCATCTAAAATACATATCTGTCGATTGACATTTGAGCTTGGGTTTTTAGCTCATTTACAGCAACATTTAAGTTGATTTTTTTTTTTTTTATTTTGGTTATACAGGTAGTCCCCAGGTTACAAACATCCAACCTACGACATACGAACTGGGCTGCAGCTGCAACACATGCACCTCAATAACTGCCGCTCCGTCATCTTTGGCCTGGGAAAGCTGCAAGCGGTGGCTGGAGGTTGGGTGATTTCACTGCCTGCGCAGTGTAGTGTCCCTCGGGCAGGTTTCACTGCCCGCCCACCACACACGACTGCCCCGTTCGTTTTCGGTGGGCGGCTGGTAATGCTACAAGCGGTGGCTGGACGGAGTCTGGAGGGGGGGCG
The DNA here is from genome assembly GCA_026402145.1 of Polypterus bichir lapradei. Taxonomy (NCBI): domain Eukaryota; kingdom Metazoa; phylum Chordata; class Cladistia; order Polypteriformes; family Polypteridae; genus Polypterus; species Polypterus bichir. The sequence goes on from JANRMT010062837.1 coordinate 8,293,680, forward strand.
ATTTTGCTGCTGGCGCAGTGTAGTGTCCTTCAGATGGCCCCTGGCGGCAATCGGTTTCACTGCCCACCCTCCACACATGGCTGCCCCGTTCGTTCTCGGTGGTGGCTGGATGGAGGCTGGAAGGGGGCAATTTCGCTGCTCGTGCACTGTAGTGTCCCTCGGGCAGCTCCTGGCAGCAAGCGGTTTCACTACCGGCCCACCACACATGGCTTCATTCTCGGTGGGTGGCTGGTAACGCTGCAAACGGTGACCCGGTTGTAGCTGAACGGAGGCCATTGAGGGTGAACGGGGTGGTGGGGGTAGTATTGTAGTGTGAATTGGATGGCTGCCTATTGAATGGGGACGATTCATTACCCGCCTTTGGCCGCACCGTGTTCGTTCTCGGTGGGCGGGCGCTGCAGGCAGTATACTGAAGTGGAGGTGACTGTGAGGTGGGCTGGTGATGAACCGCCCATAGGATGCCTCCATTCATTCTCCATAGCAAGCCTGCTTGTACTGTTACATACATAGCAGGAAGTCGTCTCTTGTCAGTACATCAGACGTGTTGACGACTGGTGCCTTCCTGCTGTGATAGCGTGTACAGTGCTGTGCAGAAGAGCTCATCTTAATATTTTGTCTTCACCCTTCAACAATGTCTATGAAACACAAATCTAATGCAAGTGCTGGTGATACAGTAAAGAAGAGAAAAACCATCACCATTGAAAATAAAGTAGAAATAATAAAAAGGTCAGAGAGAGGTGAAACTCCATCATTCATTGGCAGAGCACTTAGTTACAGTCCGTCAGCAATAGCATTTATTAAATTTATGCACCTGTTCCGACATACATACATACAAATTCAACTTAAGTATAAACCTACAGTTCCTATCTCATACGTAACCCGGGGACTGCCTGTATTCTTGAATAAAAGCACACGTGTTTATTTGATATTTGAACTAAAGTCTTCACACATTATACACTACACTTGATTATTAGTATAACATTGAAAACGTTTCCTGCCATCCTTCACTTACACATTTCGTTGCAGACACGGAACATATATGAAATGCATGTGTTCCAAATAACAATATATTATTTACCCTATACAACTTCAGGCATCTCACACGCAGATAAAGAGACTTAAGCTGGGAGAACTTTTTTGCCCAAGTTGAGTTCTGTCTTGTGGGGATGGGATAGCAGGTTGCTTGATGCTTGGGCTGATCAACACATTTACAAAACAAAAGACACTGATGGAGAAGTGCGAAGGAATTTAAGGTGGCCCGGGATTGCAGTAATCCCTCGCTATATCGCGCTTCGACTTTCGCGGCTTCACTCTATCGCGGATTTTAATATGAAAGCATAACTAAATATATAACACGGATTTTTCGCTGCTTCGCGGGTTCTGCGGACAATGTGTCTTTTTACTTCCTGTATATGCTTCCTCAGTTGGTTTGCCCAGTTGATTTCATACAAGGGACGCTATTGGCGGATGGCTGAGAAGCTAACCAATCAGAGCACGCAGTTAAGTTCTCCTGACTGAGAAGCTAACCAATCAGTGCACGCAGTTGAGCTCCTGCGTGCTGAATTCAGTGTTAACCAGGAAGTCTCGTCTCACTCATTCAGCATCAACGTGTTTCGCTGTGTAAAGAGTTGTGCTCTTTAGTGTTTATCTTTGTGCATAGTCAAGCCCTTCATTATGGCTCCAAAACAATCTGCTACTGCTTCAGGTGCCGTGCCCAAGCGCAAGAAGAAGATGTTAACGATTGCCGAAAAGGTAAACGTTTTGGATTTGTTGAAGGCTACGATTCTTTTTATTTAAAAAGTAGGAAAGGAATATAAGATCTACGGCTGCAGCGTCCTTTTAACCAGGGTGCAAAACGAGTTGCAAGTGGATGTAATAAGGCAGTAGTCTGGATGGAATCTGCTTTAGGGATTTGGATTGAAGACTGCCAGAAGAAGAACAACGGCAGTGCTACACAATCGCCTGAAGTGGCTCCTTTACAAGGGCTGTAACGCTCTCCTTTGTTGTGCAGTAAAATTAAACTCATTGTTATCGGACAAGTCATCGTGTCATTGTTGGTGAGTAACCATAATTAATTTTCTTCTTACAGTGCTTAGTACATGTACGTACGTTTAGTGTCACTGTACACACATTTACTGTATACTATTTTTCTTGCATTGTACGTATTTATTGCTGGTGACCTGTCTATCGTAATGGCTGTAACATATGTGATATCGGAGACATTCAATATCTTTAAAATAATATTTAGGTTTTACTGTATATAAAGAGTGTGTTTATATACAGACTTTCAATGAATCTTACCTAATATCTAAGAGAATACAAAGGGATTATGCTGTATAACTCTGCGGGGAATATTTATAAACAGTGCGGGAGAGTTTATAAGGGCTTAAAATATATAAAAATAACCATAGAAACATATGGTTTCTACTTCGCAGATTTTCACCTATCGCGGGGGGGTCTGGAACGCAACCCCCGCGATCGAGGAGGGATTACTGTACACGTTTTTTCGTAGGCTTCAGGGATTCAAGTGCATTATATAGTACACCAGGGAGATGCTGGTCCTATTATAGTGTGCCTCAAGTGTTATGATTCTGTCACACAAAGCCTTAATGTGCAAGATTTGATAAAACACAAGGTGGAGCAGCCCTTCACACAGGTCTAGCTCCTCAGAATAATCCTCATCACAAGTAGTCTAACCCCCAATTGAAAAAGACAGGCTTCAAATCTTCGCAGACCCCAAAATGGAATCCTTTTTTTAATAACAAAAGTTCAAAATGTCCACAAAATGAAGAGGGGAGAACCATAAAACCTCTGATATGAACACAAATAAAGTTCCTTTATACTGTATATAAAGATTTACTGCAGAATTCAAAAGGATTGCAAAATAAAGTCCAAAGGACCAAAAATAGGTTTTGCCTAAAAGGCTGTGCCAAAAAGCAAACAAATCGAATAACCATTAAACAACAGCACCTTCAAACAAGAGAGGGAGTAAAAAACAGGTAATCCAAAAGTTAACAACAATCCTTGGTGCAAAAGCACCTATGTCGTCAGCTACTTCTCCTTAGATAGCAGCGGAGGGAGCCTCAGCTGCAGAGTTAGGTTTGTCATACAAGTGACAAGAAACATAGTTTAACCTCCTTAGCATTACCCTCAAGTGAGGTTAGAATTCTATGTAATTGCGGTTCGGCCCAAGTCAGACTTGAGTGAAGTGTAATGATATGCTTTACAGTGTTTAGCCTGAATAATTCTTGGGACAGTATTCTGCTGCCATCTAGGTGATGAAATACATCAGGCTGCAAAGAATCATGAATATGTCTATCAATTCTCCCACTTTATGGTAACTCCATGGTAACTCATCAATATTCATAACTGGGGCAAAGTCTTCAAATAAAGAACTCAATGGCAAATGAAAAGCCATAAAGCCAGCTTTAGAAGAAACTGAAAATCAGCTCTTGCTCACACCAAGCAAAAGTGATGATAATGTGAATTGGTCATCAAACTTTGATAAAGACAGTTAAACTGACACCTGTTTGGTAGATTCCAACCTATTAAGTTTCAAAGATGTTTGTGTTTGGTGTTGGCTTCACACTTCTGCTGACAATTCTGCATCTCCTCATTGCCCCTAAATGGGTAACCCCTGTCTAAAGATGTCAGATAATCATGATTATCTGGTCAATTTTACAATTTGATAGTCTGGTGGAGAAAATAGTTGTTGAAACAAACCGCTATGCTAAGCTATGTCACAAAAGTTTACAATAAACTATTTGTTTTTTGCAATCGCTGGGAGCCTGTCATTGCAGACAAAATAGGGATGTTTTTCCATCTCCTGATACTTCAGGGAATAGTGGGTAAACCATTCCAAAGATAATACCGATCCTCAAACCTAATGTTGCAGATACCTATTTTCAGCAAAATTGTGAGTGAGTGTTGTATAGTCAATACGGTGTTGCTACATCATTTGTGCTATGACTGGCAGACCAAGGTTACTGCATAACAATGTACAGTTTCTATACCTCATCTGAACTGCTTGAGATTTTACTTCAAAGGAAAAAGGATGCATACTGCACTGTACAACAGAACCACTGTTATATGCCTGGTGACTCTAGTCACATGTGTTTATCAAGCCATAGCATGGTGCAGAAGCTGTGCGGCAAAAAGGCAAAAATGATTGTGATCAAGTAGAAGAACAAGAAAGGTGTCTGACCCTAAGCACTGTGCACAATGCAGCAACTGTCAATGTTTCTGTCAGGGGAAATATAGAAATGTGCTGTGGAAGGCTATAATTGGGTGGTGCCAATGATATAAATCAGTCATTGACATTCTACCCTGTTGTGCACAAGCCACAGGAAAAATATTTTAAGAAAAGTGTGCAAAGAAACAGGCTTCTGCTGTCCCAATTGCAACATTGAGATGTACGTTGATGACTGTTTTAAATCATATTTACATGAAGGACACATACTCAGTACAGCAGTAGACACAAGACATACCTTTTTTTTCTTCTTTTATGCTGATGTTTTGGTATTTACATGTTTCTGTTACCCATACTAACATTTTGTGCTGGTGGCTTATTTTTCCAGGAGTAAACATAATGCTAAGAAGGCTATAAAAGAAAGCACCAAAAAATATCCATTAATATAAATTTATCAATAAAGAAAATGTTTATTAAAGCATACATTTAAAAATAAAATTAAAACAGAGTGGTTAGTATTTATGAAATAATAGTGTGGAGATAACACAAAGATTAAACCAACAGAAACCACATCTGAGCTAGGGATAAAATCATGGTTGAAGCATGACATCAGCTGCTAAAGCGATTTGCTAGGGAGCTGAACCTGCTGGAGTTGCACACATGGTCCAGAGTATTATCAATCTTAGGCACTGAGCAAGACTTTTTTGACAGAGTTCAGTCATCTGTAGTCAGCGCAGAAGCACTAACTGCCATCCTGTTTCTTGATTAGGACAGGTGGAGCTGCTCATGGACTCAAGGATGGTTCATTCACACCTGCTGCTGTAATTTCCTGGAATATTTCTTCTGCAGCCTGGCTTTTGGCAAGCAAATGTGCAATGTGGACACAAACGGATTGGATAATTTCTGCCAGTGTTGATATGATGCTATATTATAGATTTATTTTGTTGCAGTTCTCATCACAATCAGCAAAGACATCTACTCTAGTAGATGACAAAGCTGTTGGTGTTCTATCAATAATATTGCTCTGCCACAAAGCCATAACAGTTATTCTGTCACATAGGTGGGTATTCAGGTTTTGATTTTTCTCATATGCAGGCAGAACATTCTTCTTTCAAAATTAAGAGCAGTGGTTTGTGTTGCTCTTTAGTCTGCCCCTAAGATGCATGGGGGGTCAGCCAGAGCAGTGCAATTGTTTCTAAGACTGCAGTTCTGTTTGCACAGTGCTGCTGCAAATTTGACATTTTTTTATTTTGTGATTGTTCTTTTTGCTGTATATTAGAGGGCTCCTAAGTACTATAGACACAAAAAACTGATAAAGCCCACAAGAGGGGAGGAACAGACAAACTCCACCTAGTAATGCAAGTACAAATGTTTAATCTTTATAAATACAATATTTATTTTTACAAAGAATGCTCCGAGGAGCACAAAAGGCAAAAGGAGATGCCTAAAAAGGCAAAGGCAATCCAAGTAGCAATAACAGTCTCAATACATAATCCAAGGTGCAAAATCAGAAAACAGAGCAAAAGGTCAAGAAAATAAGTAATATTTAAAAATAGCAAAGAACAGAGGAGTACTCACCACCAACCTATTGTATTCAGTGAAACACAAGGAACTCTGTTTTCCTCGGCCTTTATAGTGCTGAGGACAGTCCCTTGCAGTGATGGGCAGGTGGCCCCTGCCTCATGGGGAACCACTGTGAGAAAAACACTGGAACATGCTAACACAGCAAAGATACTGTTCTAGATATATATTTGTAATATAGCATACAAATGCATAAAACAGTCCATAAACCTTGTTTAACAACTGTAAGACAGCTATTGGGGGTGCATACTCAGAACTAGTTTATCGGTTTCCCTTTTCATATGTTTCTATCAATCCTAAACTGTATATACAGTAGATGACAACTGTTTAGCATTACTATGTAGCCATTGTTGATTATTCTCTTACTCTTTATTTTTTTGCAGCATAATTTATGGACTTGTTGTGTGAGTACATTTCTGTCCATTGTTGTTGATGAGCCAGTGACTGTGCTGCATGCATCACGCAGAGGTCCAAACATGAGCCGCTATGTAGAGGCAGGCTTAGTAGTGGTTGCGTTGTTATGTGTAGACTGGAAATGAAATGCCAACTGCAATTTACAGCATAGGAGTGTGTGTGGGTAATATGGTATATTACAACTAACAACAGCCAGGAACTAGTAATATGGTGTCTATATTTGCTTTAAGGAATGTATGTATATGTATGTTTATGTATGTGTTTACTTCTAATGTCCTGCGGTGGGTTGGCACCCTGCCCGGGATTGGTTCCTGCCTTGTGCCCTGTGTTGGCTGGGATTGGCTCCAGCAAACCCCCGTGACCCTGTGTTCGGATTCAGCGGGTTGGAAAATGGATGGATGGATTTACTTCTAATGTTATGTTTTTAAGAGAAGTTAAGCATTGAATATATTATTGAATGCCTAAGTAAAAGATATAAATTCTAATGTGATCTAGAACTAATGGTTGTTTCCAAAAGATGGGGAAAATTTAAACCATAATTAAAGGCAATGTCTTAAGAATTCATGTTTCTTTTATATTTTTTTGGTTATTTACTTTGAGACACAAGCAGATAGTGGTACCAAAAGAAGTGGGTCTAAGTTGCTAGTTATAAATGTACTTTCCTTCTTTGTTAGTTGCACTGTTATTAGGTTGTTTTTGGTTTGCTTTTAGATACAGTTATTTATTTGCCTTATCTTATTTTTTGCAAGTATTGGAGCTCTATAAAAATAAATTGTTTTGTGTTTTTGCACATAAAACAAATTACTGCAGCTGAGGCATTATTCATATTCTTTTTGGAAATGTTTTTATAAACTTTACCTGAAGAAAGCATAATTTGGCAGATGACCAGAGACAACCTAGAGTATCCGATCATGACCCAAGACACATGAAACATAATAGTAAATACATAGATATATAGAAACTAAATGACCAACAAAATTAACATACACACAAGAATCAAAAACTAACAAAAAGGAAAGGACATCTGAACCTCAGCTAGGTGAGAACCTGACTGAACAGAGCAGTAATTCACAGGCATCTCTTTTCCCATATACATATTTCCTTGCCCATGACCACCTTCATGATCTCCACTGTGTTGTTCTGTTGTTCCATGGCTGTAGTCATTCTCAACAGAGAAATGATGGAACTGGTGTCTAGCAAGGCTTTAGCAGATACAGGACCTACTATGAAGACCTAAATGGCCAATGAAAAAGGTGGCTGACTGCTGAGTGCTTGTGTAGTAGGATAATACCTCTGGTAGTGGTTCTAGGTAGACCTAGGCCTACTGGTATTTATTAAGACACTGCCTGCATTTGATTTTGGTTAGAGGCAGTTTAGTCTCTTTCTCTGTGTCATGTCTCCTCCATCCAATGCCTGGCAGATGTAACAAGGCTTCTCTGGCCATATGCAAGATGTCCTCATGCCTTTCTCTGGCCATATACAGGATGTCCTCAACCCACTCTTCTTATGTAAGTACCCCACTGAGGCTCCTTGGTGCTGCCAGAGTGCTGCTTGGTGCTGTGCTTTTGTACCTTCACTGGTGCCAGCACTCTATGGAATGCTTGAAGGACTTCTCTTGAAATCCCTTCTCACTGGTATTCTGAGTATAAGTTTAACAAAACACTTCCTCTAATGCCATCCCCAGGTGCACTGCTGTTGTTTCCTCACTCCAACTATGAAAGGACCTGCATAGGTGAATCTCAATCTGTGGAGTTGAAAGTGTAGCTGTCTCTCTGCTGTTCTCCCACATGTATCGGTTATGTCATTAGGACCTGGATTTACGTGCAAGGCTCTCCAGCAGCTCCTTAGTAGAGCCCAATTAATCTATCGTTAATCTCCACCATGGGACATCTGCTTGTTAGCAAATCAAATTTCTAGCCTGCTATAGTCTGATTGATTTTTACTCATTTTGTCACACCAATTTACAGGTAGATTGCAATCCTTAAAAGTACTACTCACTATGCTACAATAAGATGGTGACAGTATGGCTATGATACAGTTGCCTTTTTATCGGTTCCACACTACAACACACTCCTCCCAAACTGGCTGATACTGTAGCTGCTCATTTAGATAATTATCTGCCAGTTTAGACTACTTTTTTTTCTTGCCTTGGTAATGCTGCTGTTCTTGTCTCATACCTCCGCCTCTCCTGTGTTGTCCACCTATCTTACTTTGTGACACTACAATACTATTCTATTTAAAATCAGATCCCCCCCCCCCACCACCACCATTGTCAAAATACATTTTAAATCCAAAAGATTATGTAAAGCATCCTCTTTGATGAACCTAAAAGAAAAAAGTATATGCAGGGACTGCAGTAGTTATGGATTCCTATAAGAATATCAATAAGTGAATGCTCAAATTACTAGATAAAAATTATGAGACATTCATTTATGACCCCCTACTCACGTGTCTATGCTTGTGAAGGTGGTAGTGAATAGTGCAGTACTGGATAGCATCATTTATAAATTCATTGTCATTTTCTCACATATTGCCCACCTGCTTTATTGTATTCCAGTTATTACCAAACATGCTGCTCATAAAATTTAAGAAAATCCTCCTTGTTGTCCTATAGTGTCTAAATAAATTTAGATTATAAGATACTTATTACTGTGTCAGTGATCCTATATAAAAGAATCTGCTAACATTATTAACAGGCTTCAAAGGATTACCCATTTATGGCTACTTAGAATCTTACATAAAAACTTTCCTCATGTTTGAATGTTGAATAAATTTTACAGATGCTCTGAATCTGTGTCACCTTTTATTCATTTTATTGAAAATATCACAGCTCTCTCTCTCTCTTTAATGGAAATACTTTTATTTGGATAAATATTTTATCCATTAAAATGATCATATAGAGATAAGGGGTTCGTCTAACCCCAGTTTTGCTAATTTGTGTTTATCAGATTTTCAGGATAGGCATAGATACAACAAAGTCTATCCTTTTCCTCTACATATCAAACTCTGGATAAGGTATATTGATTCTGCTTCTATTGTATGGTATGGTTTATGTGGAAATTAATCCTTATTTCTTACTTTATTCAAAATGTTTGATTTTAATTCACAACTTAGAGTTACAATAAAGAATACATTTAAAATGATAATACATTGAATTTTTAGGTATACTTTTAAGATGGGGCAGCACAGTGGCGGGGTGGTAGCCCCGCTGCCTCTCAGTAAGGAGACTTGGGTTCGGGTCCTGCCTGCGTGGAGTTTTTATGTTCTTCCCATGTCAGCAAGGGTTTCCTCTGGGTTCTCTGATTTCCCCCTACAGTCTAAAGACATGCAGGTTAGGTGCATTGGTGATCCTAAATTGTCCTTAGTGTGTGCTTGGTGTGTGTGTGCGTGTGCCCTGCCCGGGATTTGTTTCTGCCTTGCGCCCTGTGTTGTCTGGGATTGGCTCCAGCAGACCCCCGTGACCCTGTATGTGGATATAGTGGGTTGGATAATGACTGACTGACTTAAGATGTGATCAAAGTGAATTTGAACTTACTCTATATAAACCAAGTAATAGGAATACATTATTTCACTTCTAAAATTATCACCTTTGTGCTGCAATTAATATACCTAATTCTCATCCCTAATATTATCAAAGAATTTGCTTCTCATGGACAGAATTTTCCTCCAAAGCCTAGAAGATATACTTAAGATTCATAAAAAAGGAACACAAGTCATCAATAGTAAAGTAAGTATATAAATGTGCCTTACATATGGATTGGAATTTTTTAGTATTGTCTATGTACAACATAAGATTTGATTGCCCTACCTACATGTTTGCATACCTGGAGTATGCTAACATGATTACAAGGCACATATGTTGACATTAGTATGTTCTGCAATTACAATTTGTTTTTCAAGAGCCCATGTTGTTCATGTTCTCATGCAACTACAATATTTGAGATTTAGTTGTTAAAACTTCAGATCTGAACAAGTACTCCTCCCTGCAACCTAGAGAATGGGGAGCAGCTGGGTCTCTGGGCAGGAGCTCATTGTTTGGGCTGGGGCTGGGTGAATGATCAGTTACCATATTACATTGAATCTATGTTAAGTTTTTTTTCCACACATTTATCATATTAGATTTAACCTACGAAACTACCATATCATAGTCTAGCCACTATAGGAAACTACAGCTAAAACATCAGCCTAAAAACTGTTATATTGAGAAAGATAATCGTGGCATTTTGAAGATATTCTCACTACTGCTGTAATCGTATGAGCTGCTCTAATTTTGCAGTAAAGGCTAGTGTTGTTTAACGTGAAAAGTCTTATATGTTGAATCTGTCTGTATAACGTGTTTTCTTGGCAGAATTGGCATTCCAGCCATCATAAAAAAAAAAAACTCGCACTATTCCACTCCATATTAACTAGTGTGATGCTGAGGTGTCACCCATTTCATGGCTGCACTCGGGTCCTAATCTGCGATCCTGAATTAGTTTGTCATGTGGTGAGTGCGGCAATGTGCTTTATCAGCGCATGCTCATAACCTTTCTCTCTCTCTGTTTCTCAAGTAATGGTGTTAAAGTATAAGAAGTAGCCACAAGTAAGGGTACAACATGCTACAGCCAAAGTTTGTTGCTTTATACCTGTACATGTATAATTTATTTATACTTCAAATACATTGAGTGTTCTTGATCAAAAATAAATACACAGAACAATCCTTGCTGTGTCATGATTTATATGACTAACTTAAATGCAGCCAAAGCAATCTCAAAGCATTATCATTGTTTTCATGGGTCTTGTTATAAAAGTATACTTAAAGAGCAGGTTGTTTAATCTGTTAAAATACTTTCTCTTTCAGTGAATGATAACAAACTGATTGATATGAACAAATTGCATTCATTCCAAAAGATTAGTCTTATTCTAGTTTCATCTCTTGTTTTATGCACTAGATATTTGGCAGCATTAACTAACACTGATCTTAAGGTCAATTGTACTAACTTTCTTTCATCATTTTTAGAGTTCATTGTTATGATATGTAACTTGAATTGTCAGGAGGCAGTGCATTTTCATTTTTGCTACTGTTCAGTCACTGAGATTAGAACAGTACAATTAAAATATCCATCCATCTATTCATTTTCTTAACCAACTTGTCCAGGGCTGAGTCATGGGACAGCTGGTGGCTATCCCAGCAAGAATCAGGCTCAAGGCAAGAACAATGCCTGGTCAAGAGGCCAATACATTGCAGGCAGAATACACACACACACATACACACACACACACACAAAACATGCATGAGGCAATTAAGATACGCAAATTCATTTAACATGCACGGACATGGAGAGAATATGCAGACGCCCACAGGAAGTAATTAGAACTTGAACATCCTTCTCCTTGTTGAATACAGCAGGAGTGGTGTGGCAGCACTGTACATCCCTAGAATTTAAATATCATATTTCAAATTACAGACAACTTCAATCAACAGCCAGGCCAGCACTACACCCTCCAACAGGATTTATGTTGAGAACCCTCATCAACAGTCTCTGTACAAATCCTGTCACAAACATACACACTCCCACCTCTGTCACCAGCCGGATCTGCTTTACCCTCCTCACAGATGCTAATGTCTTCAGTTCCAGCACCAGTCGGCCCTTTATGGCCTGCTTCACAGTTATCGACCCCTCAACCTCTATCACCATCTGCACCTGTATTGTTTGTTTCTTTCATGAACATCCATAAGCTTCACCTCCATTAACATACTGTTCTTCATTGACTCCTTCATAGATATATGTGCTCCTTCCTTCATCATTAGCTGGCTGTTTTATACTCCTACATTCATCACCAGCAGCAGCCTTAATGCCAACTACAGCTTAACTGCAATGTCATAAGCAGACAAAAGTATACACTGAGGAGTGGAAAATGACAAAAGGAATTTCAGAACCAAAGCTTGAATGAAAACATTATGGCATTAAGGAGAATAAAAGAGCATGACAATACAGCCAATGTGTACACCCTATAATCAGAATGTTTGCTGTGGAAAAGCACTTTTCAGTCCTGCTATTTCAATTCATGTACAAAAAAATGCGATGGCCAAGCCCTTCTTTAATTTGTTATATATATATATATATATATATAATATGATACAATGCAAAGTTTGCTTTGAGTCATGGCATAATGCCTTTTCAGTGCTATAATACATCTTTGAAATTTTATGGTCATAATGTCAAGAAAGCAATTTTTCCCAGAAGAGGTGGGTAGTGCTCCAGAAGTGGTTTGGATAAGAGAAGAAAAGCAAATCTTTATAAATGAAAGCGGATGGCTGCTGCTCATTCTGTGCCTTTTTCTTTTGTCGTTCCATCACTTATATATGGTATATTTGAGTATGGGCACATAGATTCCTACTACAGAAGGTTTAGGAGGGTCGATGCTACATATGACAGTAAAAAAATATCTGACCTGCCCATGTAACAAGAGACAACAGTCATGCATTCGTAAAACAATTTGTTATTGGTATCTCTTCCAAGCCAACAAAAAAACTTTGTAGTAATATTATGAGCACAGAAATGACACTGACAAAAGCTTTCTCACAAGGCCAAGAGGAGGCTGTTTATGCAGAATACCATGAAGTGTTTGGGGTGACCATCTGTATGCATGATGTGTGTTGAACTGTAAAGAATCTCTATATATAATCTTCATTTGGATCTTGATCTTTGTTTGTCCGCGAATGAATTAGAAGAAGCACTAGATGGCAGTAGAGAGACAGCTAAAACATAGGCATTGCATTAAGAATATCCTCCAGGCTTATACTACTGAAGACTGTAGTACGCCAGTCACACCTCAAAAAACAGACATTCAAACTAAACAAATTGTTGTGCTTTAAATTAACTAAAGAGATCTTCATTTAGATTTTGATCTTTGTTTGTCCGCGAATTCCACGCATGCGTAGACCACCTTCCAGTTTAGTACGTTGTTGTTACTCACGGATGTCAACAATGTGCCAGAATAACGAAAGGGGTGGTGGACAGTGTTACGCTGGTTAGCTCCTGAGGCCTGGTTAGAGAATGAGATTGCCGAAGATAAAAGGTACGTGCCTACATAACATGAATGAAAGAAAGACAGTCGGTAAAATGAATGACAACGTAACAGCACGTTCCGGAAATTATTATTGTTACGTTGTAGCCAGTGAGTGCTGTGTTTCTCACAGTTGTACCGTGGCTTGCTCACATGTCAGTGAAGTGATCCCTATTTATGCTTTAAAGAGCCTGGATACCTATGTGCCCCCCTTTTTATAACCATTGCTCCGTGTATATTGCCTTACTCTTTGGATTGCAACAAAGCAACCTGCGAGATTAGAGAAAGGTTGAGAAGAGATTGTGAGAGGAAACAACAGTGTCGTGAAAACGAGATGGACTGTGAACGGACAGAAGCAGAAATGCTCCTACACCACCACATAATTACGATTCAGACAGTGATTCCGAGTAGGCTGTTCCTGTCCAAGGGTTTTCTTTTGTAATTTTGTTTCCCTTATAAAAAATCATAATACTGTGCGACGAAGGGCCCAGTTCATGACTGGCAGCCTTGTTTAAACAGGGAGCCCTTCACAGACAACTTTAACACGCGCAACGTAGTTGGGAGCACATGGCTAGTGATTTAATATCTGTTAACAGAAATCACTCCTGCACAGTGTTGTTAAGGTGTCGCCCTAAAGGTTTAGGCTCCAGGCAAAGCCTTATGCTGTAAAACAATCCTAGTGATCAGATTAAGGATGTTAAGTTGTTCTGGTATTCAGCATATTCTTTTATATAATAATTTTATTTTCTCTCTGACTAACACACTCATTTTAATCTAAGGTGTTTAACATAAGCCTGAAAGAAACAAAAATAATCCTGGACATTATCCCGAATCTGTACAGCTCTGCCACTGAGGTCTTATAATTTGTTTTGCTTTTTACTGGTTAGTCTTTTTAATGATGACACTATTAATGCTGTCAAACACAAATGTTGTGACAATTTCAATATTTTTAACAGAGCAATCCTTAACAAATAGGTCCCGTTAACTATGGTGTCTTTTTACCAATGGCATGCAGAAACTGTAAGGCTGCATTATTGTTACTGACTTTTGTTGAAATTAATATATTTTCTTATTTAAGCAAATATCATATTATTCTATTTATGACCACAAATGCACCCTACATTTTATTTTTTAACATATTGGTTTGACATGACAGTCATTTAAATGTGAGTAGTTATTTCTTCTCCAGGAAAATGGACATTATGTTTAGGTTCTGTGTTTTTTATCCTTAAAAAATGTAATTACCCTCAAGTTAATGGCTGGTAATATTCACAAAATTTAGAATTTCAGCCCCTCTCTCAACCAGGAGAAAGAAGAGGCTGCAGACCAGTAAAATGGTCATTGTGCTCAGTTTTATTCTTGTGCATTGTTGTTCAGTTGAGACTTACCAGCTTGCCATCAAAGATCACTGAATTGTGTACCATAATGATGGATTCACACTTTGACTGTTAAAATTTTTAAGGGCATGCTAAATGATTTGAATGCCATATTAAAAAAAGTATTTGCATACATACTACTATTAAGCATTGTCCGGGGTGACAATGTGACCCTGTATATATACTGCTCAAAAAAAATTAAAGGAACACTTTTTAATAGGGGGTATAGCATCAAGTCAGTGAAACTTCTGGGATATTGATCTGTTTAAGTAGCAGAGGGGGTTGTTAATCATTTTTAGTTGCTTTGGTGTTAACGAAATTAACAGGTGCACTAGAGGTGCAACAATGAGACCACCCCCAAAACAGGAATTGTTTTAATAGGTGGAGGCCACTGACATTTTCCCCTCCTCATCTTTTCTGAGTGTTTTTTCATTAGTTTTGCATTTGGCTACAGTCAGTGTCACTACTGGTAGCATGAGGCGATACCCGTACCCTACAGAGGTTGATGACACATCAATACATACTATTGCCAGAAGATTTGCTGTGTCTCCCGGCACAGTCTCAAGGGCATGGAGGAAATTCCAGGAGATAAGCAGTTACTTTAGGAGAGCTGGACAGGGCCATAGAAGGGCGGTGATCAGCATGAGCTCAAGCGTGTGCAGAAGGAACTCCTACTCCAGCTCAGGGCGGTGAAGGAGCAGTACAGGAGAAAGCTGGGGCAGAAATTGCAGAATAACAGCATGAAGGAAGTGTGGGATGGGATAAAGATCATCACTGACTGCAGCTCGAAGCGGGGTGCCACCATCGAGAGAGACATGGAGAGAGCACACCAAATGAGCAACTTCTTTAACAGGTTTGACCCCCTAACAAGTACTTCATCCTCCAACCATCCTTCTGCTGATACCAGCATAGGTGAGACATCCCCACCCACAGTTACAGCAGCACAGGTCAGCAGAGAGCTGAGGAGACTTCGTGCCAGCAAAGCAGTGGGTCCAGATGGTGTATCACCACGTCTGCTGAAGACCTGTGCATTGGAACTGGGGAGTCCTCTACAGCGCATCTTCAACCTGAGCCTGGAACAGGGGAGAGTCCTGAGGCTTTGGAAAACATCTTGTATCACCCCAGTCCCAAAGGTATCACGTCCTAGTGAGCTGAATGACTTCCGGCCTGTTGCTCTGACGTCACATGTGATGAAGACCATGGAGCGGCTGCTGCTGCTTCACCACCTGAGGCCACAGGTTCGCCACACCCTCGACCCTCTGCAGTTCGCATACCAGGAGAAGGTGGGAACGGAGGATGCCATCATCTATATGCTACACCGATCCCTCTCCCACTTGGACAGAGGCAGTGGTGCTGTAAGAATTATGTTTTTGGACTTCTCTAGCGCCTTCAACACCATCCAACCTTTGCTCCTTAGGGACAAGCTGACTGAGATGGGAGTAGACTCACACCTGGTGGCATGGATTGTGGACTGTCTTACAGACAGACTTATGTGCGTCTTGGGAACTGCAGGTCTGACATTGTGGTCAGCAACACAGCAGCGCCGCAGGGGACTGTACTTTCTCTGGTCCTGTTCAGCCTATATACATCAGACTTCCAATACGATTTAAAGTCCTGCCATGTGCAAAAGTTCGCTGATGACACTGCAATTGTGGGCTGCATCAGGAGTGGGCAGGAGGAGGAGTACAGGAAGCTAATCAAAGACTTTGTTAAATGGTGCGACTCAAACCACCTACACCTGAACACCAGCAAAACCAAGGAACTGGTGGTGGATAGGCCCCCCATGGACCCTGTGATCATCAGAGGAGACTTTGTGCAGAGGGTACAGACCTATAAATACCTGGGGGTGCAGCTGGATGACAAATTGGACTGGACTGCCAATGCTGATGCTCTGTGTAAGAAAGGTCAGAGCTGACTATACTTTCTTAGAAGGTTGGTGTCCTTCAACATCTGCAATAAGATGCTGCAGATGTTCTACCAGACGGTGGTGGCGAGTGCCCTCTTCTACGCAATGGTGAGCTGGGGAGGCAGCATAAAGAAGAAGGACGTCTCATGCCTGGACAAACTTGTTAAGAAGGCAGGCTCTATTGTAGGAATAAAGCTGGACAGTTTAACATCTGTAGCAGAGCGATGGGCACTAAGCAAACTCCTGTCAATCATGAAGAATCCACTGCATCCACTTAACAGTGTCATCTCCAGGCAGAGGAGTAGCTTCAGTGACAGACTTTTGTCACTGTCTTTCTTGCTCCACTGACAGACTGAGGAGATTGTTCCTCCCCAACAGTATGTGACTCTTCAATTCCACCCGGGGGAGTAAATGCTAACATTATTCAAAGTTATTGTCTGTTTTTACATGCATTTTTATTACTCTTTAATTTAATTTTTTTTTGTATCAGTATACTGCTACTGGATTATTTGAATTTCCCCTTAGGATTAATAAAGTATCTATCTATCTATCTATCTTAACCCATCAGCAGGACCGGTATCTGTTCCTTTGGGCAAGGAGGAACAGGATGAGCACTGGCAGAGTCCTGCAAAATAACCTCCAGTAGGCCACTGGTGTGAATGTCTCTGAACAAAAAAAAAAATCAGAAACAGACTTCATGAGGGTGGCCTGAGGGCCTCACAGCCTCTAGTGGGCCCTGTGCTCACTGCCCGGCACCATGGTGCTCGATTGGCATTTGCCATAAAATACCAGAATTGGCAGGTCCACCACTGGCACCCAGTGCTTTTCACAGATGTGAGTAGGTTCACCCTGACCACATGTGACAGTTGTGAAAGGGTCTGGAGAAGCCGTGGAGAACATTAAGCTGCCTGTAACATCGTTCAGCAACCCTGGGACATTATGTTTCAGTCCATCTGATGCCACCAGGTTGCACCTCAGACTGTCAAGGAGCTCAGTGATGCCCTGGTCTAGATCTGGGAGGAGATCCCCCAGGACAACATCTTTCGTCTCATTAGGAGCATGCCCCAACATTGTCAGGCATGCATACAAGCACATGGGGGCCATACAAACTACTGAGTAGCATTTTGAGTTGCTGAAATGAAATTTCGGCAAAATGAAGTAGCTTCCCGCATCATTTTTTCACTTTAATTTTAGGGGTGTCTTTGAATTCAGCCCTCTGTAGGTTGATCATTTTCATTTCCATTAAACGATGTGGCATCCTTTTGTTCATAACATATTACCAAGTCCACATTAGTATAGATATCCAGCATGAATTTTTACCCATTGAGATCTGATGTGTTTTCAAAGTGTTCCTTTAAATTTTTGAGCAGTAACTGGGAAATTGAACTATCCAAGATGGTGAAACTTCAGATTAAATACAGGCCAGGCAGAAAAAGGTGAGCCTGGGTAGACAGACACCAGAAGTGACGTCAGAGGTTCTGAGGTTGTCAATCATATGGTGTGTAAAGGGTGGAAGAGAAGAGGCATTAAAATACAGTGCCACCCTTTGGATTGATGAGGAATTACACCCACCAGAGCCTTTAAGATGTCCTCAAGGTGTATGTGTGTGACAGTATGTACATTCAAACTGACAAAAGAAATTCAGCTTAACTATAACACTACTATCACCAGGACAAACCAGCAGTAATTGGTTGAATTCCAAGCTAATATTCAAATGTTTCCCAAATCTCTACTGACAGGATTCAGGCTGTCACTGACCTGAGGCCCATTTTGAATGGCTTGACAGTAAGCTACTGTATAAACCTATGGTACACATTTTCTGCTTGCTGTTATCATTGCTTTAACTAATGTTGCAATTCACAGTGGCAAAATTAATTATTTCTTTGTATTTCAAAAGTATATTGAGTTAAGTTTTTGTAATTGGATGTAACAGTAATGTTAAGTAGTGGGTTTAAAAACAGATTTTATTGTGACTGTAGACACAGTTATTATGCACCTGCCTTTTCACAAATGCTCTTTACAGATATAGTCAAGAATAAAACTCTTCACTTGTGTATGAAGATCAGCTTCAAATTGATTATGAATTCACAGTGTGGAAAATCATTGAAGGATGGTAAAAGAGGAGGTCGGAGGGGTTTTGTTCTCTCTTCAGTTTCTCAAGATCCTGCTTCTGGCAGAAATAGATGAGAAGGCTTAAAAAATATACAAATAGTTTTATTTAATAGGCTAGCAAAATGACTGAGATTGCAGTGTGTATTCAGTATAGTTAAATGTTGTTTTGAACAAGCTCTCTTGTTATATATTGTTAAACTTTGTTGTTATAGTAATTAAATGATATAAATAAGACATTAATTTGTTTACATATCAAATGCCCTCACAGTTTACCACAGACTAACAATTTTAAATAATAACTTTTAACAAATACAATAACAATTACCAATAATAATTTTAATTATTATTTTAAGTATATGCTTTGTATTTTTGCCAACATATTATGATTACCATTACACTAAAACAGAGAACATTTGCAAAGAGCCAGGAGAAAGACAAGAAAAAATAGCACACAAGGCTGACAGAAGCAAGAGTGCCATGCTGTTATAAATTTTATATCTGATCGATTTGAACCATTGTAATTCTATTATTTTAAACATAATGTAAAACACAAATAACACACATTTACATGTTTTGTAATTTATAAAAATTGAGACAGTAATTTCTGTTTCATGTTGATTTGAAAGCTTTTTAGAATGAATATTTGAACTTTGCAGCTGCAAGTGGGTTAATGACTGTTTAAGGGAAGGCTAGGATAAAAATAATGCAATGTTTAGTGTTATAATAAACCCTTTATTTAACTCCATTACAAATTAGAAAGGGTGTGCAGGGCTTTGCATAAAATACAATGACAAAAATTCACGACAGGAAAATCTATTAAGGAATGACCAATGAAAATAGTTTCTGATGTTGCATCACTAACATTCAGCTCCTCTCCAAACGTTCAGCTCTTGCTTGTTGTGCAGTCTCAAACTGAAACACATTACACTGCTTGATTAACCTGGGAAGATTTGCAAACTGAGACATCTCCAGTGCCTCTGCTTTAGTTTTTGTGCTAATGTATATAAAAGTAATCATGTTGACATTCATAATTTTTTATTATAACTAAACACTGATTGGCTTCAAGGCATTTATTTTAGGCATATTTTGGGTGTTTGGGTTTAAAAGGATTTGCATAGAATAGCATATATAATTGGAATTACAGTATTTACATAGAATGTATAATATGTGGGGATAAATGATAAAGCTTGTACTTACTCAATACTCGATTTCTGTTTGAATGCAGTATTTTAGATTCAGCTTTTGATTTTGACTTTCATTTTGATACTCCCAGCTAACTTTAAGACAACAGTTTCCTTCAATTTTTGCTACATAATATTTTGCACCTGATTGCTGCATATATATGTATTCTATCTTTGTTTTATGCAGCTGCAAAATATGCATTTTATGAGGTATGTTATTTCACACATGCAAACCTGAAAAAGAAGCAGTTCTTGTATAAAAGAATGTGTTGTATAACAAAACATAAGGAAATTGAAATACAGTAGATGTCTGAGTGTAGGCAACATTTTTTAAAGAACTATAATGTTGATGCACTGCTAAATCATAAAGAAAAAATCTGGTTTTATTTTGCTTTGCAGACTTGTTATTGTATTCAGGAATACTACTAAAGAATATACAAACCACTTTCTTTATGCAAAAAATATGCCTTATATACAAATCTCCAAACTTGAAATCCTGCTAGGCAGTTTTTGTCATGACTGTGCATAGGTTTGCAGGTATTTTTGAGTTATTTTGGCAGAGAGAATCACTTTATGGAGATTTCTAATAAATTTTAATTGTTTTGGCAAATTTTTCTTTTGTCTTGTTCTTTGTTTATGCCATATAGGAGACAGGTTGTGTGAGTAGTAACAGTATGTCATGGTTTACATACATTTCAGATTTCATATCCAGAGTGTTTTTCAAGAGACTCTAAAACATTTTTGTGGATTTCAGTGCTAGGGCGAGTTAGTTTTAAGTTTGCAGCTGCACGTCTGTGCAGAAAATAAATCTAAGTGGCATTTATTGTTTCTTTATTATTGGATAAGACTCTTAAATGGGTGTTAGCTCTTAATGTTAGCAAGAATCTGCTTTTTGTAAATTTGGACTGTATGTCTAAAAGAGTTTGCTAGGGTTTTCAAGACTCCTGAGCATACTGAAACTGTCTGTAGCTCTCTTTTTAAAATGAAGACAAGGAAATAAGCCTTATTTATTATCTTTGGCAGCAAGTTCTGGTTGAAATTATGCCAGATTAGGTACATTATTCAGGAGTGGTTTTTCTGAGGTAATTAAGGATGAATTAGCAAAATATGATTTAAAAAACACATGGGACCAGGGGCCTCATGTGTAAACAGTGCATACGCACAAAAATGTTGCATACGCCTGTTTCCACGCTCACATCACGATGTATAAAAACTAAACTTGACATATAGCCATGCACATTTTCATGCCATCTAAATGCCTGGCGTACACAAGATCTCTGCTTGGTTTTGCAAACTGGCGGCACCCAGCGTCAAAGCAATGCTTTTGTTCCAGTGTGGTTTCCCTTTCTTTTTTTAGATCCACATCCCTGATGCGGCTTTATCATATACACAGAAATTAACCGCATATTGTTTATTAGTTTAAGGCATCTGATTGTAATTAACCTCTAATAATATAATGGTCCACAGAATGGCCAAACTATTCCAAATACCATATCTGCTTTAGTAGTGTTACTCTCACTGCACCTTCTTCTTCTTCTTTCAGCTGCTCCCGTTAGGGGTTGTCACAGCGGATCATCTCTTTCCATATTACTCTCACCGCACCACTCAGAGTATTTATATCACTGTATCTGAGTGTGGAATCACAGCTCTACAGCAGCTGATCGGAAACAGAATTATCAGTATACAGCATCAACCACATGCTGCCTCAGCCATGCTGTCTATTTGAACTGCACCCATACGGCAAACGTTTCAGAGCATTTCCTGTAAGGACCTCGCGGTTTAGAAACAGTTTCATCCCAAGAACTACTGTATAAGTGCACTCATTCAGACCATCAAGTGCTCCTTATAGAACTGTTTATACTTAAGTACAATTACCTCACTGTAAACTTGCGATACAGTTATAATATTGCACAACCTGAGCCACTTTATAAAGCGTGTATTTACAGATGCATGACGATATCATTTTTAAGATGAAATGCAGCAAAATATGTTTATTACATTATACAGATAAAATGTTAACATCATTTAAGTATTCTATATTGTTAATGATTAAACATGTGAGAACACGGTGTCACAGTGCTAGCAAGGAGCTGGCGCCCAGTTCAGGGGTTGTTTCTGCCTCACGCAGTATTCTTGCTGGGGCTGGAGCGACACTGGAAGGATAGATGGATAGATTAATTAAGCATGTACTGCGAAGATATTTCAATGTTCCTTAAAAGTTTTGAAGAATTTGCATTCTAAGCTTACAGATGGCTTAACATTTACAGTGGAACCTCGGTTCACGACCATAATTCGTTCCAGAACTTTGGTCGTAAACCGAGTTGGTCGTGAACCGAAGCAGTTTCACCCATAGGATTGTATGTAAATACAATTAATCCGTTCCAGACCGTACAAACTGTATGTAAATATGTAAAAATATGTAAAGATTAAGCACAAATATAGTTAATTACACCATAGAATGCACAGTGTAATAGTAAACTAATGTAAAAACATTGAATAACACTGACACAAAACACCCAGGCTCCCTGCTCAGCTACACGAGCTGGCTCGCTTGCGCTCTATCTCTCTCTCTCTGTAGCACACACACCACCAAAGCCCCTCCCTCCCTCCCTCAGCTACAGGCTGGCTCACACTCTCTCTCTCTCTCTCTGTAGCGCGAGCGCACACACACACACACACACACACACCCCTATCCTCCCCCCCATCCCTTCCCTGTCAGCTGCCCGCGCTCTCTCTCTCTGCGCTTGCTTGCTCGCGCTCTCTAATCTCTCTGTAGCAGGTGCTCCCGCAGCATTTTTTTTAAAATGAGTTTTAAGCACAGCGGAAAAAAAGGAACATTGGAACAAATCCGAAGTGCATGCAAAAACCAACTCACAAGCAACAAATCGCGTTATGAACTGAAAAATTAACTTTTGAAAAATCCGTAATACAAAAACCACCAAGAAAACTAACCTTGCATGAGTCGAGTTCTGGCATGAAGTGTTTTCCTTCAGGTGTTTTCTCTCTTGTGATTTCTTGGGTTTCTGGTGCTTTTAGCTGGTGGGAGTGAAAGCCTCATGCAGCCATTCCAAAAACAAAGTTCTTGTAAAACAACCCTTCATGTTTGATCTCCACATTACTGGCAGTCTGGATTTGTTTACATTGTGCTGCTTGAAAGCACGAGGGTTCTCAGATTGGTAAATGAGTAAACTGGTAAACAGTTTTTCCACCTCTTGTAATTTCTTTCTTTACTTCGATTTCAATTTTCTTCAAAACTTTCTTCTCACCACTCTTCACTTGCTTAGAAGCCAATGGAAGGAGAACAATGAACAGAGCTCTTGCAGCCACGCGGCAGCCTGCCTGTGGTGGGGGGATGGTGCGTTTGCACATAGGCAAGCAAACACGTGTTGCAATCTCCTCCTCCTCCCCCTCCCCAGCAGGCACATGGAACTGGGGGGATGGTTTGCCTGCCTATCTGCAGCCAGTAAGTGCAAGCCAACACGTGCAGCAATCTCCTCCTCCCCCTCCCCAGCAGGCACGTGCTCGCTCGCTCGCTCTTGCTCTCTCTCTCTCTCTCTCTCTCAGCTCAGGCAGGCAAGGGAAACTGGCTTGTTCGGCAAACACGTGCAGCAATCTCTTCCTCCCCCTCCCCAGCAGGCACGTGCTTGCTCGCTCTTACTCTCTCTCTCTCTCTCTCTCTCTCAGCTCAGCTCCGCTCAGCTCAGCTCAGCGCAGGCAGGCAAGGGAAACTGGCTTGTTTGTATACCGAGTGTGTGGTTGTGAACTGAGGCAAAAGTTTGGCGAGCTTTTTGGTCATGAACCGAGTTGTACGTGAACAGAGACGTTCGTGAACCGAGGTTCCACTGTATTACAGAGCTGATTGTGTGTCGATTGGTTATTTGGAGAAAGAAAAGGAAGGACAGGAATTGGGGGTTAGTAAGTTTGAAAGAGACAGTATTGCTGCGATAAATTATTTCATTGGAGGTCTTGCATGGTGCAGCAAGCATCTTATGTGAGGCAGGAACAATCTTTGGACAGGGCGCCAGTTTGTCACTATCACTGCACCACCATGTTCCCATGTATAATAACATGCTTTAACTCCTATCATCATGAAAATGATACCAAGTATACATCTCAGTATTTAAATTATTCAGAGAGCTGTAATATCACGAATGTAATGGATGCTATGTCCTGTTGAAGGAAGAGAAAGCCCATTTAAGAAGCACATAGTAATTCACACACACAGAGCACATAGAAGAACACATACAATACAAAGCATTGAACATGCTACTTTAGTTACGATGGTATTTGAGAAACTAGAAGATGATTTTAAGATTAAGTTTATGATGTTCTACTTTAATGACAAAATAAACTACGTGATTAAAGTGGAAATTTCGAAATTAAAGTTGATATTTTGAGCTTTTTTCCCCCACTGTGTCCCTATTTTTTTTTTCTTTTCTCTGTACCCTAATAAGCTTTCATATGACACTCAGATGGTGGGCTAATAGATAACTATTAAAAACAATTATCCTCTTCCTCTGATCTCATCTCTTATTGATTAAATTATGGGCTCTACGGTCTTTACGAAGCTTCATCCGTAGAGTTCTTATAACCTAATTCTTATTCGGGAGGGGGAATTCACTTGTTAATGACATTTCCAGCACCTTATGGGTTATTATGTTTTCAGCCTATATTGAAAATATTTTGATATTTTCAAAGGATTTGGTTTCTTATGTCAGCCTTTTAAAGGAGTGTCATGTGAAGGAATTATTACATTGTCTTTAGTTTAATATTTTATTTGTCAAATTGGAGAAGTGTGAATTTCACAAGTCTTCTGTATTATTTTTAGGGTATTTTATCAGTTGCATTGAGATTAAAATGAATCCCACACAAAGTTTTTACTATTCTAAATTGGTAGTCTCCTGAGAACACTAAACCGAATCAGAAATTTCTGGGCATTACAAATTTTTACCAAAAGTTTGTTCAAGATTTTATTTCCTTTGTTGCTCCTGCATCACTTACCAAAGGAGACTAAGAGATTTTCTTGGACCTCTTAAGCTCAACAGGCTTCTGAAATTCTTAAGACGTAAGTGCATGTTCACTTCAGCTTCTATTTTGTGATATCCTGATTGTTCCTTGCTATTTCAAGCTAAAGTTTGTGTCAAATATCGGTGTGGGTGCTTCTTTATCTCTGCATTTCTTAGCTATCAAAAGAAATTATGATATTGGGGATTGCAAAATGCTAGCAGTTAAGTTTGCTATAGAGAAATGACATCATTGGTTTTAAAAGGCCTCTCATAAAAATCTGCTGTCCTTGAAACTGGCTAAACAAATGAATGCTAAACACGTGTTCTGGTCAATGTTTTTGCGTAATTTAATTTTATTACTTATCGTCCAAGGGATTGTAATACTAAAGCTGATGCTTTATCTTGTATGTTTGAATTTGACACAGTTTTGTTGGAACCCAAACCTTTTATTCTATCCAGTAAATTTGTAGAGTCTGTTGTGGTGGAAGTTCCCATATTTTTAGAGGAGGCCCTATACTTCCCCACCCCCATCTGAATATGTGTCATTTCAATTTTAAGATTGGGCAGAGTTTGTGTCTTGCAAGTCATATTATTTACTTGTATGTACTATCTTGAAAACTAAGCCCAAGGTTTACTGGCCCTTATATGATTATTAAACCTGTCACTCAAGTTACTTATAAGTTAGTGCTGCTGGCCCATTTTAAGTCACACTCACATTTTCATGTGTCATGTCTTAATCCAGTCAATATGATCTAAATGTCCAGAGAGTAAAACCCTTCACAACTACATGCATCAGAAGAAAGAAAACAATTTCATAATTAGCTTATATTTAGGTAGTAACTAGGGTTTAAATTTAACAACTGTATTTGTATAATCATACTTTCTTTTTTGAGTTTTATGTAAAATGTCACATCTAGAATAAAAAGTAAGGTTGAATTGTGATCATTTGGCATGCACAATTCTGCACAATAAAATGACTGAAAAATCATTTTGTATTCTCTACATTGAGAAACCATTATAATTTACCATCCCAAAGAAAGCAAATTAATGTAAAAAATAAAGGTTAAATGAGTGTCAAATATAACACTTAAAGTGCAAGTGTATTCAGCAAAACCAAAGTTAAACCCCTTTGAATTTAGAGCTGACAGTACTGAGCTGTCACTTGCAGAATTTTCTTCCACTAATTCAACTTCTGTTTTGTTAGAGTGTAAAGACAGGTAATTATCACCCACCCACTGTTTCACATCATTGAAGCAGTTAATTAATAAGGTGAACTATTGTCATGTTTTATACAGCTGAGACTCTTCAACATACAGTGGATATAAAAAGTCTGCACACCCCTTCCAAAACGGCAGATTTTGTGTGTGAAAAATGAAACCAAGAGAAATCCTGTCAGAAGTTATTACACCTTTATTGTAAAATTGCAGTCTATACAAAGAAGGTGAAAGCAAGCAAGTAAGAAACTAATGAAAAAAGGAAAAAAAAAATCATACAAAAACATGTTTGCATTAGTGTACACACCTCTTAAACTAATACTTAGTTGCAGCAACTTTTGATTTTATTGCAGGCACTCAGTCCTTTTGGGTAAGAGTGTATCAGTTTGACGCATCTGGACTTGGAGATTTTTTAACACTCTTCCTTGCAAAAATTTCCATATCTGTCAAATTACTACAGCATCTCCTGGGCACAGCTCTCTTCAGGTCACCCTACAGATTTTAATTGGTCTAAGGTCTGGGCTCTGGCTGGTTATTTCTGAATATTAGTCCTCCTTTGATGAACCCGTTGCTTTGTTGATTTTGAAGTATGTTTTTAGGTTGGTTTCATTCTAAAAGGTGAAGTTCCTCTTCAGCTTCAGCATCCCAACAGATGTTTGAAGGTTTTCTGCCAAAATAGACTAATACTTGGAGCTATTTTTGATTGAATCCACCCAGACTAAAATCACCAGTTCCAACAGAAAAAAACAGCCCCAAAGTATGGTGCTGCATGCACCATGCTTCACTGTGGGTATGGTGTTCTTTTGATGATGTGCTGTGTTATTTTTGCACCAAACATACCTTTTGGCCAAATAGTTCAACCTTGGTCTCATCAGACCATAATACATTTTTCCAAATGGTTGGGGGAGACTAGGTATACCTTTTTGCAAAATGTCACACACATGCGCATGGGAAGCAGCTAAAGGGCTTGAGTAAGGGCAGTTCCGAGACATACCGGAATGTGGCAGAGTGCACTCACTTTTTTTCTCCCTTGCCTGCAGACCATTCACGGAAGATTCCACCTGGTCCTCTTGACGTCAGTTCCGGAACCGAGCCAATGGAAGGAGACCTTGCCGGCTCCGGCTCCTGTGATGTCATGTCTGGGCTCGCACCAATGGCAGAAGACCTTCATAAGCCCGACCCCTTTGATTTCACTTTCTGTCTTCCCCTTTAAAAGCCCTCCACCTTTTCCCTACACCCTCAGTTCTGTTTTGGACTCGGTTTTGTGCACACCAGTGCGGTATTCATTTGATCGACTTTGCAGCCAGGAAATCAACTATACAGGTGGCTGCCCAAAACCTTTTTATGACTCTTATGTCTGGTTTTTGCGACAAAAGTTTAGCTGGACTTGGATGTTTTTTCTTTGTGAGAAAAGCTTTTCACCTTGCTACCCTACCCCACAACCCAGACATATGAAGAATATGACTGATTGTTATCACATGTAGGGAACAACCAGTACTTGTAAGGAAATCCTGCAGCTCCTTTAATATTGCTGTAGGCCTCTTTGTGGCATCACTGACAAGTTTTCTCCTTGTCTTCTCATCAGTCTTGGAGGGACATCCTGATCTTGGTTGAGTCACTGTTGAGCCATATTTTCGCCACTTATAGATGACTTTCTTCACCATACTCCATGGGATGTTCAGTGCTTTGAATACTTTTTTTACACTACTGCTGACTGATGCTTTTTAATGATGAGATCCAGTTCATGTTTTAAAAGCTCTTTGCGGACCATAACTTTTGGAGTATGTTACAGCCAAAAACATATCAGAATAATCCCACAGGAACAGCCAAAACATCTGTGAGCTCAATCAGAGCCACTTTAATTGATGTTAGGTGTATACTAACTACTATATGAGATGAGACTTATTGTGATTGGTTGATTCTGAATGTAGCCACGTCCTTGATTATTAACGGGTGTGCACAGTAATGCAACCAGATTTTTGTATGATTGTTTTACTCCTTTTTCACTAAACAGATTATGATTTGTTTTCACTTTGTATAGATTGAAGTTTTGCAATGAAGGTGGAATAAGTTCTGACAGGATTTATCTTGGTTTCTTTTTTATTACACAAAATCTGCGAGTTTGGCAGACTTTTTGCAATTTTGTGAAGACTTTTTATATGCACTGTAGGAGTGAAAATTAATGTTACATTTCAGAATAGAATATCCTATCTGACACTTTAAAAAAAAAAAAAAAAAAAAAAAAAAAAAAAGCTTGGACAAATCCATCCAAATCAGTAAATCCACCTAATACAAGTAATGAAAGGCAGGACATTAGATCCTATGCAGTATCACAAGCAAAGTAAGATCCAGCACTGAACAGGAGAGATTCACCATAAGACATACTTGCTTGCAGTAAGCTGATTTAATCCTGCCAGTAAAGCTAACATTGATGTCTTTGGAACATCAGCACCCATTCAAAAATCTTTGCTGTTATGGGGTACTGTATAAACCCCAGCAGTGACCAAGCTGCAATCCAAACTTGCACACCACTGTGACATGGTGTTGAATATTTAAGTTATATCGATCATTGAAAGTAAGGGCCTCTGTACAGTATTGGTCATTGGCAAAATTATGTACTGTAGTTGACCTTAACCATTATGGAATATAACAGTACTGTATGTCTATAATGCTGGGTGGTCCTAGGTGATTATTATGTTAACTACTATGGTTTAAGAGGCTTAGTAAAATGAGTGATTGTTAGGATGTGTCTGGTAGAAGATTCAGTGCTAAAAGTGTTGAATTCGCTGATGGTTCATGAGGAACACTGATTAATATGTTTGCACTGAAGTAAAGTGGAAAAATCTCCTCGGTTTAGAGCATCTATCTGAGAAAGAGCATCTCATTGACAGTGACAGTGATGTCTATGTAGTGGTTCAAGATGTAAGGAAAAATAGATGAGAACCTCTCACTTACTTCATCTAAGACAGGATAAGAGTGGTTAATCAAGAACAGCCCTTATAGAAATTAAGAGGGAGATGCTAAGAGAGGTTAAGCTGCAGTGCATCAGTTGCTTATAACACCTAAACATTTGCAAAGAACATATGTTGTGGACCATTTGGGGAATATGGCATGACAAAAATGTAAACTACATACCACGGTTATCCAGTCACTAGATCTCAGAATAGCAGTTTGACACCATTATCAAAACTGTAAGCAATATTTTCCCACAGAAGAAACGTGATACATATCTACACACATTTGTTGAATTTGTGCCAAGCTCCACTGAAGCTGTTCTGGTGGCTCACAGTTGTACAGTGTCGTCTTTAGGAAATATACTGTACTTTTCTCTTTTTTAATTTTGTCAAATACTTGTTTAAAAAAGACTATTGATTTTTGCAGTGTGGGATATCACATTTTTTTCACAAAGGATGAAGACAGCTCTTTCATCGCACCTCTGCCTGTTTTGAAAAAAATCTTTAAAGTATTTAGAAAAGAACAACATTTAATGTAGTTGCCAATCTTTACAGAGGGGGGTTATTCAAGCTAATTCACTCAAAGGTTAAAAGACTGTATGATCTGTAGGGTCTGGTGAAAAAATATGTGTGGGGATGCAGCTTTTGTGGGGATAACCTGAAGCAGCACTTATCTATTATATGTATTAAATATATTATATTTCACATCCATCAATCTTTTATACAGTGCCTTTCACATCTATCTATCTATCTATCTATCTATCTATCTATCTATCTGGTCATTCCACATGCTCTCGTGGTCCTTATCATAAAATCAATGTACATCTTGGCCTTTCCAGTACCAGATCCATTGGACAAATCCAAGCTAAAATGTATTATACCTTTTCCAACATGAGGCCCAATCTAATGTCCGCTTTCTCATTTCTACTGTGCTCCAAAACTCCAGTCCGTGACATCCACAGTCCCCTTATTCTTCCCATAACTTGCCCTATAGATGTGGAAAGGAACAGGTGTACCTGCCACCCACATTTTATACTACACCTGTCACTAAATTGTCAAATCCACTGCCAAAATGCTTACTTTCCTATTCTACCAAAACCCATGCAATAATGTCCACACCCTCACCTCTGTAATCAATAATGTAGACTTCTGTCTGTCCTATAACACATCCATAGCATAAGTCCAGATCTTATTCTCCCTCTGCCATTATTCTTTGGTCATTTCCACTGTACTCCTTAAATCCACATCATACAATCAGTAGTCCTCTGATTTTTCTCAAGTCTTGCATCCCAGTTTATCATTTACCATGTTTACCACACCCACAGAGTCTTTTTAATTTTATTCTACAATTGTTGGCAGTCTGCCAAGTCCAGTGCAAATTTGCCAAGCTTACCTCACCTGGGTATAAATTCATATTGTAAGATCCACAGACCCCATCTTAAACTATAACTCTACCCCCAACCTGTCTTGTACTACACCCACTTGACAGGTCTAAACTAAATCTTTGTCTGCCTTTACGATCAGGGATTTTCTTGAACATACATTTTTGCCCTCCTTTCATTCAGACCTGAAAATTTCTCATTTACTTTCTGACTGAGTCATTTCACTAAGCCTTCCAAAAAAATTAGCTGCATACTATAGTCTAGAGCAGTGTTTCCCAACCTTTTTTCTGTAATGATCCACTTTTTGTAACCAAAAACACCCCAAGGCACACTACTATTCTACTAACCATAAACACATATATCTCATTGATTTTTGGTCAGCTTCCGTCGGGCTTAGGAACCAGTACAATAAGAGTAGGCGAGGGGCTGTTTTTCTCTTTGATTACTCCCAGGTTGAGCATACATCTGATCTCAAATTCCACCTCAGCTTGCTTTGCCGGTGGTGGTAGGGGTGCTCCCGATGATCCCCCCGGGCTCAGTCACTATGTTGTGCTCAACCAGAGAGGTCCAGCCTGGCATTTTGCTCACCACTTCCGGTATTGAGTGGATAGATGGTTCGAGCCCCTGTCACTGAACAGGTGTCAAATTGGGGCCGAAGTTAAGGTTGATTTTCTGAGCAAAGAGTGCTGCCAGTGCTGCCCAGAGGAAGGCTCAGGTGCCCGGCCCTTCTACAGTTTCAGCCAGTTGATATGGTATATCCATTTGCTCGGCCGACGATTTGGTTGTTTCACCCAATAGTCGACGAGCCCTTTCCTCTCCTTAAATTATAGGGGCTCTGCCAACGGGACACTAATTTGGAATAGGAAATGGGAACAAGTACCCTGACCCGCTCAGCCAGTTGGAATTCCTGGAGGGTCTTGTGACGTTCATAGCAGTGGGCCAGTGCTATTTGAGCCTTTGCCATGTGTTCTTTTAGGATTGGCCGGATTTTCTATAATCTATTGCATAATTGTGCGATATATTCCAATTTGTTTGTGGATGTCAGGGCCTCCTGTTTCCAGCCTTCTTTTAGGATGTTCAAGATGTCTTGGGGTTGTCATTCATATAGTAGTTCAAACTGGGAGAAGCCTGTGGAGGCATATGGTACTTCCCAATAGGCAAATGATATGAGGGGAAATAACTGATAACAGTTAATTCTATCCTCGCTGACCACCTTGCGCATCATCTGTCTGAGAGTTTGGTTAAACCTCTCAACCAAATCATCGGTTTGGGGGTGATACACCGAGGTCTTCATACACTTTATTCTCAGTAACTTTGCCACCTCCTTGAATGTTTCCAAAGTAAAAGGCATCCCTTGGTACATCAGGACTTCTTTAGGGATGCTGACTCACACAAACACTACAAGTTCCCATGCAGTGGTCTTAGAATTAGCCGAGTGAAGGGGGAACAGCCTCCAGGTATCGGATGGTGTAATCAACGAGGACTAGTTTGTATTTGTGTCCTTGTACCGAGAGTTCAAGGGGTCCAATGAGGTCTACCTCGAATCTTTCAAAGGGAATATCTATTAAAGGAAGGGGAACGAGAGGAGCATGGTCCTTCCTAGGAATCTGTCACAGTTGACACTCAGGACATGAGCTACAAAAGTGATGGCCCTCCTCTTTGATCCCAGACCATAAAAAATGGTGCTTAATGCGCTCTAAGATCTTTTCAGTTTCCAAATGGTCACCTAGGAGGTGGTATGCAATAGCTCACAGACCTCACACTGGAAGTTTTGAGGGACTAACAACACTGACTGAAACTCCTCCTCATGCTCAGCTACCCAATAGAAGAGATCATTGTTATTTACAAAGTGCGGCCCCTGTGGCATGAAAATCTTGTGCGTTGGCCATTTACGGAGACGACTGCATTACAACCCTTTTTTAGGGAGTCATCATTTCACTGGGCCTGTTCAAATGAACCCAGCATTTGTCTAAATTGAAAATGCAAAGTCATCAAAGGATCTGGGCAGCCCTCATGGTGCGTGGCCTTGAGCTGTGATGCCAACTCCCCAGTTGTTGTGAATGTCTGCGGCTCATCGGAATCCACATCACACTGGACTACCACGCAAACACGGCATGGAGGCAGGCTGGGATGCCCTTTGGACATCCATAGTAAGGCCCACCGTCATAGCCGGAGTGACTGTCTGGTTGTCACTTTTAGTTTTTGACCAGTCTTGACCTAGTATACGAGGTACGGAGGGTCTGGTATGACAGCCATTGGAAGGCTTCTGAGGCTATCTCTGATATTGATCACGCAGAAGGCTGTATTGTACTCTCTCACCCCCCTGTGAATGCAGGTTATATTGGCCTTTTCTTTCAGCCATTGTTGCGACAACACAAGTGGGTGAGCAACAACTGAAATGTTACTACTGGAGTCAAATAAAGTGGAGACCTTGTGCCTGTTAACAGTAGCCACTCTTGTAAAGGAAAGAGACAGGGATTAACAAGCGCACAGTACCTTTCTCTGAGGGCCCATCTGCAGTCCATTGGCTTGCTCTGGAGGGGACATGCCATAACAATGTGTCCGGGCTTCCAACGCTTGAAGCAGTGGGAAAGCAACAAACTCTTCTCCTTGGGTCTAGTGGCAAGTTTAGAGGTGCATCTGTTGGGATCTAGAGGGGTGGCTCGCATCTGTCAGGCTTGACACGAAAGGCACTCTGACCTCTTGGTCTGGGACGCCATCCTATGCCATTCAATGACCTCCATGAGGGCCTGCATGTTGTTATACAGCTGGGCAAGAGATTCAGGCATGCCATTTATTAAAGTGTCACAGGCGAGTTGTTCAACAATTTTCTAGGCATAGTTTATTTCAGGCTTCAGCCAACCCCCGGTCTTGCCCCAGATCTCAAATGCCTGCAGGCATTTTGATTGCTCTGGGTCGAAGTGCCATTCTTGCCGCTGCCTCTCCTGCTGGGCCGGGGAAACGGCAAACCTCTTGAGGACCTCGGTTCGGAGTTTATCATAGTCAGTGGTGTCTTCCTCCAAGAAGTCGTAATACATCCTTTGCACCTCGCCTTTCAGGAACGGCGGAAGGATGTTGCCCCATTTAGACCGTGGCCACCAGTTGTGATTTGCCATCCTATCAAAAATGAGATAGTAGGTTTCTATATCATCATCTGCAGTTAGCGGAACAAGTACCTGTGAGGGGTTTTGGGGCAGATCGTGTTGGAGAGCCAGCCGTACTTCTATCCTTGCCTCCATTTTTGTAAGTTGCACCTTAACCCACTGCAGTTTGCTGCAAGATTTGTGAGGATCGCATTTAGGTCCTGCTCCTCGGACATCACAAAGTGTGATACTGCCAACTACACCACTGTAAAAACAAAAGAGAAGGCAGAAAAAGAGATGGGGATCCACCCCATATATTATGCACAGTTACATGGAAAAAGTAGCTCTAGAAAACTGTCTGGGTCAGTGTTCAAATAGGGACAGGATAGGTAGGGAAGGTGCCAGGTTTTTATAGTTGTGGGTGAGGAAGAGGCAGGTCAGTGAGGGTTCACAAGTGAGGCCAGAAGGAGGCACGGCAGGAAGAGAATACAAGAACTGGTGAAGTTTATGTGGGCTTCTGTTCTGGTGATCTGCAGAAAAGAGAAGAAAGGTTAGTGAACTTTGTAAATCCCTGCCCTCATTCTTTGCTGTCATTTAATCCCTTAGCCTGCCTCCTAAGTGCACCTGTATGACAAAGGATATAAGCAGACACACAAACACTGGTGAATCATGTCTTCTAGTTATCTTGTTGTCAAGTGAATTTTTTTATTCAATTTTATTCTTGAATAAAAGCACACTTGTTTCATTATAACTTTGCAAAAGTTTAGTTTATATTCCAGTAACCACTTGAATGACATCAGATCTGCCTCTGCCTCTTTTGCACATACACACACATATTCATAAATGAAAATGTAATTATTTGAAAATGCTATGTCATTTGCAAATTAGTTGTCATTTGAACATTTTTTTTTTATCTTGCCCAGTCATCACGTTATAGTGCATAGTACTAAGAATGCAGACAGACTTCTTTTTGGGCACAGGTACCATTAGCATGGTACTGCCAGATCTAAACACTAGTGTGGAGAATTGCTCACATACTGAAGTGACTTTAGCTGCAGGTTGAAGTCCCAATTTATTTATGGTACCATGCAGAGCTGTGTTGCGGTGCAGCAGTTTATTAGCCAGTGAAAGAGACGTGAAGAGGTTGGCTGTTGTTACGGTTCTGCCTTTGTTCAGAAATGGCTCCATAAATTTTATGGCCACAGTCTCAGAAAGTCTTTCTCCCGTGGGACAACTTGGATCTTTTCTCCGAATCTGCCACAATCCAAACCTTTATCAAATCAAATATATGTTTTTTTATTATTTAATATTAATAATAATAGCAGTTTACTACTGATAATGGTAAATATGGGGAGGACTCAGAATCAAACCCACAACCTCTTGATTATGAAACAGCAGTTTTTACCTCTGTCAATTGATAATTTGGGCTTCGGTTTTTACACATTGACAGCAGCATGTAAACTGAATACTTTAATTTTTCTTCACTTACAGTATATTTTTGAATTAAGCCACACTTGTTTTGTTATACCTTTTGTAAAAGTTTTTATTTGATATTTAGACTTCAGTCTTCACACATTATACAATTCATGTCAAAATTATGTCATTAAAACTATAACATGAAAAATGTTTCTGTTTTAGGTATGTGTTCAACATTTCTTGCCTCACATTTCCTGTCATCCTATATTTACATTGATTGTTTTAGACAGGAAACACACATTAATATATATATATATATATATATATATACATTATTTACCCTATACAATTCCAGATGCCTCACACGCAGATAAAGAGCCTTGCGCTGGGAGAACCCTTTGCCCAACTTGAGCGGGCGCCCCCCCGCGGGTGTGCTTATTGACACATTTACAAAAAAAATTTAAGGTGGCCCGGGATTACGAGTTTTTTTGTAGGTTTCAGGGATTGTACTGTTAAATGTTCCTGTTGTTACCTGAGGAAAAGAGTGACTAAGAATGGCTCCATATCAGACACTAACAATTTCCTCCTTGTTTCTTTGGTCTCTCGGATACTCCTTCTTGGGTATATACTGTAAACAGTAGACTAGTTGCTGCAATGTAGCCACACAAGCTTCTAGAAAGAGTTTCCTCTTGCCATTGTAACTGCCACTAAAATTTCAGTCCACGTTGAGGTTGGGATCCTTCAGTGATTTCACCAGACAGGACCATCTGGTGAAGTTGAGACTCATCCACTCAGATAATGTACCTTATCCAACAGAAGACACATCTGAGCAGCATTGCCTCAATACTAGCTGATGAGCTGCACTCCAGAATTTTAGTGTGTGGAACCCCCTCCGCCCAAGTTATCCCTAGAATCTTCTGGAAGAAATGGATGCGGATTGCTTCTAGTGTGTGGATTTACTTGCTGTAGGGAGTCCAGGACTCACATTCATAAAAGAGTGTTGACATACATATTGTGTGATATTATAATATGTGATATCATCTACTATTGAACTCTGCTCTGCATTTGTAATATTTCTATTACACTGTTATATTGTATTGAGGATTACATGTGTTCTGTTCTGTGTATTGTATTTTATTTACCCCCTTTTTTTGACACCAACTGCATGTCCAACCTACCTGGAAAGGAATCTCTCTTTGAACTCCTTTTCCCAAGGTTTCTTCCATTTTTTTCCCTACAAGGGTATTTTTGGGGAGTTTTTCCTTGTCTTCTTAGAGAGTCAAGGCCGGGGGACTGTCAAAAGGCAGGGCCTGTTAAAGCCCATTGCAGCACTCCTTGCGTGATTTTGGGCTATACAAAACTAAAATGTGTTGTGTTGTTCAGGGATCTTGGGGAGTGTGGGAGTCTCCTTCAGGACTGATGGATTCACTGGGTTCATTTTGTTCAACAGTTCTCGAAAGTGCTCTGCACCAAGATCTGGTGCTTGTCTTTGAGGACTGCCGCACAATTTGTGGTGCAGTTTGGAGCTATGTTAAATCAAGAAGAACCATAAGTTCCTTTGATGGCATTGTAGAACTCATAGGTCTTGTTTTCATCTGTGCAGCTTGAAATTCAGAGGCCTTATTGGTCCACAAGTTGTTCTGGATTTCACTGAGGGTGTGTTGTTTAATTGATCTACTTTTTCTAGTTTTTTTCTTCTGCGGGGGTGGGGGGGGGGACTGATGATGGATTCACAAAACAAACTTGAAATGCTGTGTTCTTGGCCTCCAGCAGGGGGAGTATCTAGTCTGTGGCCTCCTTGAACCAGTCTGGATTCTTCCTCTTGGAAAATCCAAGGACTGCAGGGATGTAAGCAGTGAGGTCTGCAGTTCATCAACATCAGCATTGGTAGGCATGATGCCAACATCCATGGTTGGGATCAGGATGTGTCCTTGCTGAGTGTGAAGATGACTTGTCAATGTGTTTTTGCTGTCAATGGTTGCAAGGGATGCAATGTTGAGGCATGGCTTGGAGGTTTTTCTTCTAGCAAATGGTCTAAGTATTGCGCGGAGGATGGACCAGACAATTCTGTGGTCTGTCAAGCATTCTGCTCCTTACATCGCTAGTGTGATCAGGAAATACTGGAGATCACGACGACAAATAATCATATAGTTTAAGAGGTGCCATTTCTTTGATTGAGGATGCATCCGTGTTATCTTATGTTTGTTGGGGAGCTCAAACATTGTGTTGGTAAGAGAAATTTGGTGCTCTGCCCAGAAGGATAAGAGACAGACCTGTTAGCGTTCATGTTTCCAGTTCCATGCTTCCCAATCACATCACTCCAGATGTCAGAGCTCCTTCCAACTTGTGCTTTGTCAAAGAAAACACAGAAGTTGTTTTTTCTTCCTCTGTTGAATTCACCGTAGAAACATATGTGCTGATGATTATCATATGGGAACGTTTCGTCATTGGAATGCGCAAGATCATTAGGCGTGAGCTGTTGCCAACAGTGTACACTGGGATTTTCATTGTTGACAGTGAGGCCTATTCCATGGATCCGCAGCTCTGATTGTTGTTGGTCTTTATGGAAGAATGTATATCTGGCTGTGGTTTCAGTGACGGATCCTTCATTAGTGAGACAAGTCTCACTGAGGTCACAGAAATCCATGTTGTAGCATTGCAGCTCTGAGGCTAAGAGGGCTGTTCTCCAAGGTGGTCGGTCAGTAGTGGTTGAATCCATAAGTGTGCGGACATTCTAAGAAGATAGGATGAAAGAGTTAGAAATTTTTCAACTGCATGTGGAGAGGGTGACTAGCCAGGTGTGGTTTCCTGGCCAAGTACAGATGGGACAAACTTTGGCTAGGATTCCTTATATTTGTCTCTTACCTGTCGGGTTAGGCAGTGGTATTCTTAGAAAAGGCTGCCTAGTCACACTGGCAGGACACAGATGAGGCACTTGTCCTGAGTGTGCCTCTAAACAACCATCACACCAACACCACCATACGTGCGGGTTTCAGACTAAGAACATACACCATCACCCAATGATACAGTAGTTCTCTTTGCCTTTTGCCCATTGGTGTAGGACTTTAATGCAGGAGTAAGGATGAGGAAGATAGATGAAAGAAAGTCCTATACAGATGAGTTATTGATATTAGTGGTAATTAGGGTGTGCAATCCTTAGTCACACCCCTTTATTTCCTGTCGGGAATCCAAGTGGCAAGCCAAGTGCATGATGACAAGGTACAGCAAGAACTTGCACCACTCTGGATGGACCATTGGTGGGGGAGGTGGTTAAGTCAGTCTTAGTCAGGACCTCACCTCTGACCTTGACGCCACTGGTGGCCCTACCAGGAGTACACGAGCCCCAACGGCATCAGCCAAGTGGACATGTCTACTGTCTATATTTGGTCTTCGGTTTGTAGACATTGACAGCAACATGTAAATTGAATAATTTATTTTTCTCGTTATATTCTTGAATAAAAGTGCACTTGTTTTGTTATACCTTTCATGAAAGTGTTTATTTGATATTTGGACTTCAGTCATCAAACATTATACACTTTCATAACCATTTTTTCATTATTACTATAACATGAAAAAAGTTTCTGTTAGTTATGTGTTCAAAATTTCTTCCCTTGCATTTCCTGTCATCCCACATTTACATACATCATTATAGACATGGAACACACATGAAATGTATGTATTCCAAATAACAATATATTATTTACCCAATACAATTCCAGACACCAAACTCCCAGATAAAGATACTTCAGCTCTGAGAATTTTGTGTCTGACTTGACTTCAGCTGCCTCGGTGGGGGATGGGATAGCAGGCTGATTGCTGCCAGTGCTAACTGACACATTTACAAAACAAAGATGAGGAGGTGCAAGGGAATTTAAGGTGGCCATGCATTACGAATATTTCTAGTGTTAAGCTGAGCTTTACTGCCAATTAGCATAACTTTGGTTTTATTGTAGTGTAATTTTAAAGAGTTATGTTCCATCCAGATTTAAATTTCACTGAGGCAAGTTCTAAGCTGAAAAAACTTTGATAAACTTTCACTTTTAACACTGCAATAGATCTGAGTATCATCTGTATAAAAATGATAACCCAGTCAAAGCTACAAAAATATTGCCAAAGGGGAACAAGTCGATACAGAATGGCAGAGGGCCAAGGACAGAGCCTTGAGAAACTCCTTTTCTGACTGCAACTGAGCTACCTGCGCAAGACAAAAAGAACTAAAACCACTGGAAGGCAGTTACTGTTTTCTGCTTGTTTCATATAATTTAATGTGTATTCTGTCTGTTTTATTCAAAACTAGCAAAATACCCGCGCTTCGCAGCGGAGAAGTAGTGTGTTAAAGAAGTAATGAAAAAGAAAAGGAAACATTTTGAAAATAATGTAACATGATTGTCATTGTAATTGTTTGGTCACTGTTGTGAGTGATGAGTGTTGCTGTCATATATACAGTATATATATATATATATATATATATATATATATATACACACACACACATATATACATACAT
>JANRMT010062837.1:8343050-8396490 GCA_026402145.1 Polypterus bichir lapradei
CAAGCTTGGCACACCTATCCTTGGCCAGTTTCGCCCATTCCTCTTTGCAGCACCTCTCAAGCTCCATCAGGTTGGATGGGAAGCGTCGGTGCACAGCCATTTTAAGATCTCTCCAGAGATGTTCAATCGGAGTCAAGTCTGGGCTCTGGCTGGGCCACTCAAGGACATTCACAGAGTTTCCCTGAAGCCACTCCTTTGATATCTTGGCTGTGTGCTTAGGGTCGTTGTCCTGCTGAAAGATGAACCGTCGCCCCAGTCTGAGGTCAAAAACGCTCTGGAGCAGGTTTTCATCCCGGATGTCTCTGTACATTGCTGCAATCATCTTTCCCTTTATTCTGACTAGTCTCCCAGTTCCTGCAACTGAAAAACATCCCCACAGCATGATGCTGCCTCCAGCATGTTTCACTGTAGGTATGGTATTGGCCTGGTGATGAGCGGTGCCTGGTTTCCTCCAAACGTGACGTCTGGCATTCACACCAAAGAGTTCAATCTTTGTCTCATCATACCAGAGAATTTTGTTTCTCATGGTCTGAGAGTCCTTCATGTGCCTTTGGCAAACTCCAGGCGGGCTGCCATGTGCCTTTTACTAAGGAGTGGCTTCAGTCTGGCCACTCTACCATACAGGTCTGATTGGTGGATTGCTGCAGAGATTGGTGGATTGCTGCTTCTGGAAGGTTCTCCTCTCTCCACAGAGGACCTCTGGAGCTCTGACAGAGTGACCATCGGGTTCTTAATCACCAAGATTGCTCATTTTGGGTTGCCGGCCAGCTCTAGGAAGAGTCCTGGTGGTTTCGAACTTCTTCCACTATAAGTAAGTGATCACAGGCAGATTTATGATTTACTTGCTTTCTCATCTCTTGTGAAATTAAATACAGGCTATACCCATGACTGCAATGCTAAGGTTTCCCCAGGTGAAAAAAGCTACCTGTATACTGAAGTAAGTATACTGAAGTGTACTAAATACTAGTGAGCCAAAGTATGAAAAAATATACTTCGGCCAGAACTAATGATAAGTGTTATAGCTGCGTTCACCCAGAATTACCAGTGTTCTGCAGCTTTAGCTGCTTTGTGGGATTCTAGCAATAGCTTGACAATTCATCCATTTCTAAACAGTCAGAAAACTGTATGCCTATCCCACATACAAACCGCAAGTGGGCCTTATAGCCCATGCTAGCAGTGACACTAATTCTAAAAAACTGACTTAATTAACACACTGTGTCACTGATATAGCTGAGAAGATTCTATCTCATGTTAACTTACATGGGGTAAAAGGCTTTACCATAATCTATAGCTATGAGAGAAAATTGTATTCTATTCAAATTAAGCAAACACTAGTATGAGTTTAACTTAAAGATTGGCTCTTACAAGTATATTTCAAATGTGTTGAATTGGAACTGTTAATTTTTTGCTAAATGCATTTAAATTGTACAAAAAATATATACAGTATCAACTTTATGTGTTAAATATACTTACATACTAAAGTGGGACTAAGTATACCTCAATATAATTAAATTCTATTGG
Source organism: Polypterus bichir lapradei (assembly GCA_026402145.1). Classification (NCBI taxonomy): domain Eukaryota; kingdom Metazoa; phylum Chordata; class Cladistia; order Polypteriformes; family Polypteridae; genus Polypterus; species Polypterus bichir. The sequence continues at coordinate 8,344,572 of JANRMT010062837.1, forward strand.
TTTATATTTACTTTTAAAAAATCTGTGCATACTTGCAATAGATTTAAAATGTACTTTTTATCTATTACAAGTACACTATTATATTTTATTTGATAATAAATGTATTTGAAAGTGCTGACAAACATGTTTAAAATATTATTAGTGTTTGGGCATACTTTAAGTTTATTTAAATTTACATAATTGTACATTGTAATGGAACTTTAATTGTGTTTGTTTATAACCACTATAATTATATTTTAAGTGAATGATAAATGTCTTTCAAATAGTTGAAAAAATACATTTATATTGTAAGTATTAGTACATAATAAATGCACTTTGGCTGGGTCTTAAAAATATACATAAAAATACACTTTTATTGTGTTCCAAACATGCAAAAAATATACATTGTGTTATCTGTTAATGAAATTATTTTTATATTAATACACTAACAATTTCAATATGGTAAAATGTATTACTTAATGAAAATAGTACATGAAAAATGCACAAATTTAAATTGAATGAAATCCAACCTTTATTTTATAATAAATACAGCATTTATTTATGATAAACTGGGGGCACTTAGCTTCTGCCCCAAAACATTAAGCAAGGCACAACAAAATACATTTTTTCAAAAGTCAAGATTATTTAAGCTACCTGTCTAACTATTTTCTTGAAAAAATGCTCATTTAAAAAAAAAGCTCAACTAAAGTAAAAACAGTCTCAAATAAACATGTCACTTCTTTCTCATTGTTGCATTTCCGTCTCATGGCGGCTTGTACATAATAGGCAGATGAATTGGGAAATTCATCCTTAACTGCATCTGACAAAACATATAGGAAATAAATATGATATTAAATAATAACCAAAACTATTTTTTCTTTGCATTTTTTTAAATTTGTATTATTTTTTTCTATGATAAACTAGGTTCAATAAGTTTAACAGTACAGGTGTTCCCCAGGTTATGAAGAAGTTCCATGTTTTTAAGTAAAAATGGAATGTAGATTGGAATCGATATATATAGTTTGTATTTAGTGTTAGTTGGTCAGATGTGTATCTTCTTCAGTACACTATAACATCTTAAACAACAACACAGTATAGTATTATAGAGGGAGAGAAAATGTGTACGCATGGGAATAAACAGTATTATAAACTTTTAAAACAGTTTACAAAGAAAAAGGTCATGATTAAACAATGCTGATGGCACCATAAACCAGTTCAACCTGGCCAGAGATAGAGCTGACTAACCATTAAAGCTTCAGAAAATTTTAATGCAAGTGTCAAAGTAGTATGTTGACTTGTTATTGCAAACTATTATATTTATCTAGAATTTTTAAGACACCAAGCACTGTATCTAAATATTTCAGTTCTAAATACAATCAATTACAGAATCTTTATTGCTGGAAAGTATGACTGAAAAAGATTTATAGATACCTGTGACAGCTTGCACCTTCTCCTCAGCTGTCTTTTTAGAGGGGCTCCTTTTGAGGATTTCCCTGCTAGGATTGAATACATCAAAGTTTCCTTGGAAAAAAATTTAAAAAAGCCATCTCCTGTGTGAAGATACTGTCTGGACTGTTAAGCCTCTAGTAGGCCCTCTTTGGAACCATTATATTTGGATTGGCCAAAGAATGCTGTATGAGAAGACAAAAAAGAAAAAAAAATAGTATATTTTAATAAACACATACTTTATAACATAAAACATCAGACATTAAGATATTACCTACAAATCACATCATTACAGATGTAGAATAACCAAAATTAAGTAATTTTCAAATACTTTAAACCTTTGAAGCATTTAATTGATTTACTGATTTACTTGTGTTGTCACAAAACCGAGAAAAGTATTAAAATTCAATAATATATATTTTTTGTAATTACTGTGCAGTGGTAGCCAACAAGCCTCAACGGTAAAAACAAAACAGAAGTGCTTATTGTAGAATCAGTACCACGAAAGCTGATTATTGAAAGACTTTTATGTATGATAGAATCAATACTTTAGATAATCTGTCTGAACAATTCGAAATTGTTACTGATAAGCTGTAGTATGGGCAGCACGGTGGTGCAGTGGGTAGCGCTGCTGCCTCGCAGTTAGAAGTGGAGTTTGAGTGGAGTTTACATGTTTTCCCTGTGTTTCCGTGGGTTTCGTCCGGGTTGCTCCAGTTTCCTCCCACAGTCCAAAGACATGCAGGTTAGGTGCATTGGCGACTCTAAATTGTCCCCAGTGTGTGCTTGGTGTGTGGGTGTGTGTATGCGCCCTGCGGCGGGCTGGTGCCCTGCCCGGGGTTTGTTTCCTGCCTTGCGCTCTGTGTTGGCCGGGATTGGCTCCAGCTGACCCCCCGGTGACCCTATAGTTAGGATATAGCGGGTTGGATAATGGATGGATGGATGAAAGTTGTAGCATACCACTTCTACATCTCTGTCTGCTATAGATGTAGTTGTTGCTCCAGAGGTCGAGAGCACAGATAATAAAATTCCTTTCTTCCAAGCTCATCATGTAATGAACCACCTCAATCTGCTGAAAGAAGAAGAAGAAGGTGCAGTGAGAGTAACAACGCTAAAGCAGCTATTGTATGTAGAATAGTTTGACCATTCTGTGGACCATTATATTGTTACAGGTTAATTACAATCAGATGCCTTAAACTAATAAACAATATGCAGTTAATTTCAGTGTATTTATAAAGCCGCGTCAGGGATGTGAATCTGAAAAAGAAAGGGTAACCACACAGGAACAGTAGCACTGCTTTGACGCTGGGTGCCGCCAGTCTGCAAAACCGAGTGGAGAACTTGCGTACGACAGGGTATGAGGTACCATGGAATTGTGCGTGGCTTTACGCCAAGTTTAGGTTTTATACATCGCAATTTGAACGTGGAAACGTTCTTATGCAACATTTCTGTGCGTATGCACCATTTAGACATGAGGCCCCAGGCTGCTTAGCCACGGTTTGCAGAAAACAGCCAGCACCTCTGGAAAGCGTCCAACACGATAAACAGAGTCAGGCTCAAACAGACATGTATGCTGTGTTTGGCTAGGGTGGTCTATTAAAAACCCCTGAAAGATAATTTTTAGGCCCCGATCAACTATTATGTCCAGCAGAGCAGCAATCAAACTCTTAATCAGTATCAGAGCCTTTTGAAATGTTTCACCTGGGGGTCCATCAGTTTGTTCAATGTCCATACCTGCATAACCACCCTCCTTGTGTGATATTTTCCAAGTGGCCAAAGCTTCTACTAGTTCGTCCATGGCCTCTTCTTGCCGCATATCCTGAATGGCTATCTCCTTGGCCCCTGTTAGGCTCACCAGAACATCATTAGCAGGCACAATAATGTCAGATACTGCATAGTTCTCCAGAAGACTGTTCGACCAATACATATCATCAGGGGCAAGTAACTGAGGCTCAGGCCAATCAATCAAGGTCACTTTAGGGTAATGTAATCTATAAAAAAAGACAGTATGACTGTATTTATTTCCACTTACTTAGGGGTGGGTGTTTCCCAGTTTTCTTTCTCCACCTCCTCCAAGCTTCAATTATTCGATATGCAAATTTCCTCTGAAAACAATGGCTCCAATTTTCTTTTAATTCTTTTCATTTGGTCAGACAGTTTTCCTTTATGAATAGCCTCATCAAGAATAAGAGATTCAGAATAAGAGATTTTAAAAAAAGTCCAGTCTTTTATAGAAAAATTAATTTCACTCACTCGTTCCTTTATCTCATTTTCTTGATACTCTTCCCCCTTTTTGTGGCTGTCCTCTTTATATTCAGGAAGGATAGGTTCTTTCTTGGAAATTACCACTGTGAGACATCCCAGAGCATTTCTATTTACTTCTACTTGTGTCAAAGTACAATTAGAATCATACCAAGCTGAGATGAATCAATGGTCCTGTAACTCAAGCATTCTGAATGTCGTAGCGTTTTCACTACATGGCTAGAGTTTTATACAGGACCTCTTTCATCTCCTACCTCAGCAGGGTGGAGCAACAGGCCTCTCCCCTAACCCTATAGGCCGTGAGAGAAACAAAGGCAACTCCTGGGTGTGGGAATCGGTAATGGGGCGTGATAAGGGTTTGGTTTACGAAAGCCTGTCCCCTAAAAGGAGGGGTTTAGAGATTATCAATAATGGCAGTTGTCCAACCCCCATATTACTCCTCCCCACCCATAGGGGCGGAGTCATTTTCATAAATCATATTTTCATAATTCATATTTTGGGGTCGGGGCTTAAGGTCATCAATCATCCCTTTGACAGTATCTGTCTGGTATACTACTTAAGTGTACAGAATTGCAATTAAAGTGTGTTTGAAAAAAAATGCACTTAAAGAAAATATATTTATATATAATTTTATGCCATATTTTGCAAGTTCTGACATTGCTCTCCACAGACTTACACCATTATTTGAAGTTATCTTATGATTACTGTTATTAATAATAACTCACAGATTAAATTACAGAAAAAGTGGATATAATCTTGCTTAAAAGTCCAAAGCTTTGAATAAATATACCTTTTATATGTATAAATGTATATATTATATTGATACACCCTAATTGCACATGGCATAAATTTGCTTGATGGTGGATTAAGTTATGTTGACTGAAGAATAGCAAAGGAATTGTTCCAATATTATCTTGTCTCTGATGTCTATGAAATGGAAAATTAGTAAAAATTATTATCTTTGTCACCATTAACTGACATTTTAATGACTTTACCTTAAGGGAGAGACAAGGTTCCTGTATACTGGCCAGCTCTATCTAAAAATGCCCATCTGCAGCTGTGGGCTTAGTGCCTAGGAGATTATTGTGCCACAAAGACAGGAAAATTACTTCGAAATGTTTATTGTGTAGAACTAAGAGCAAAGGATTATGATTTAGAAAGGGATTAGAAAAAAGTCCAAAAGTTTTAAAAACTATTTTTTGATAATATTAAACATTTTAAACTTGACCATAACGCTTTGAGAAGTACTGTACATCTGTGACTTTGTTTCTAATGCACACTAGAAACATGAAGTACCGGTTCAGGGCTATTTTAAGGTTTTAAAGGTGGAGAATGGAAAGAAAGGTCACAATGTATGAGTTGTTTCACTAATTAGCTGTTATGGCTGATGGAGTTGGAGTTAGCATTAAACTTTCTCAATATTTGTTTGTTTATTAAGTAGAAAATTTTATTTGAAGAAAACCCTGAGTGTAAATAAGATTAAAGAGACACTTTTTTCAAATGTATACAGGTGAATTTCCGTTACAATGAACTCCCAGGGACCTAAAAAAATATTTTGTTGTAACAAAAATTTAGTTGTAATGAGATTCTGTATTCGTTATTATAGTGCTTTCTTTAACTTGCGCCCAGGCATTTGCAATCATTTCAATAGCTTCTTTTACATTAATTTTAATCTCCTCCTGCCTACAAGTTATGCTGATGAGAATTTTTCTCAGCATTTCCTTGCGATAATACACTTTCAGGGTGCGAATGATGCCCAAATCCAATGGCAGAAGCACTGCTGTGCAGTTGGGTGGGAGGAATTCAACACGAACATTATCTAAATGTGGAAGCATGTTATTAATCAGGAGCCGAATCATCCTTTTCTTCTTCATATGGTGAGGTTTCTGAACTCTTTTGAGACTCCCCACTCCCCACCCAACGGGAACGACACGCTGAAGTGCATCCCGAACTGCGATTGCAGCGTCTGTGGAAGATTGTTTATCCGTTGCCGGGGCAGGGCAACAACAGGCTCATAGCACTTCAGTGAAGCGACACAGAAGCAAATCATAAAAGATCAGGGTCGCGCTATAAGTCCTTGTCTTGTACCCCAAAACACAAGGCTTAGTCTCAGTACTTTAGCAAAACCAGCTTTATTCAGCTTGAAACAGGAATGGCACACTTATTTATTGTAGCGTGATCTGCCACTCTGCTATACACAGACACAGCAGTCAGGCAGGGTCGTGGCCAGATCAGTGATCAAGTAATCCTGTTACTTGCAATTACAATGTTCCTTGCATCACCCATTGATATCTTTTCTGTTTGCTTTGGTGGAGAGACGCAGCATAGCTTTGAGCCTGCTGTTGCCCCGGCAACAGATAAACAGTCTTCCATAGATAATGAGATCGGACTTCGGGATGCTCTTCGGCGTGCTGTCTAGTTGGTTGGAGGTCCCAAGAAAGTTTACAAACCTCACATTTTCTTGAATGAGTGCTGAAGTAATAGGAATGTTTCTTGAAAGAGCATCACTGAACCACATAAATATTGCTTTTTCGATGTCTTCAAATGCAGCAGTTCACATACGTGTGCAACCCGAGATTTTTCTTCTTTTTTTGTTCGGTCTTTCAAGAAAGTTGACAGCGTTGATGGTGAAATTTCTAATTCACTGGCAACATCTTTTTTTTTTTTTTGCCGCAATCGAGAGCTGCAAAAATGTTACGTTTGTTTTTCCAATATGAACTGTTATTGTTTTTTCGTGTCTGCCGTTTCTATAGGAGGGTGACAATGAGTTAAAGTCTAATGGATGTTTTTCAAATGTTGACGAGCAATAAGCAAAAGGTATCCCTGAAAACCACAGGAAACAAAAAGGGCAAAAAAAAAAAAAAAAACAGTACAAGGAAAGTTCGAAGAAAGAAAAAAAATTGCAGTGTTTCTGTTTGGGGGATCGTTGTGCACAACTGAGCTGCGGCCACAGAACCTGCTGCTCTGTGGCTGATTCATTCAGGCATTTCAAGGTCTTTTGGGCACTTCATTGTAATGAAAGTATCTGTTCAATGTACTTCGTAGTAACGAGATTTCTATATATGGGGAAACTGTCGGGACCATAAAAATACTTTGTTGTAATGAAAATTTTGTTGTAAAGATATTCATTGTAACGGAATTTTACCTGTACTTGTTTTAACAAAGTTAAATAAAACCTTTGCTTACTAAAAACATCTAGTTTTTGGATATTCTCTGGTAATTGATTATTGAATCATAGTTGATTTAATGAGTCTTTTATCTGAATCAATGCATAGTAGATAATTTATTAAACATATACTATTTTGTCATTTTGTATATAATGCCACAACAAATAACTGTTTAGTGTTAGTTTTCTTTCATTTACCTGTAATTTGCTTTAAATTCATGTGGTAACTAATATTAATAGCAGTTCTATGTCTGAAATGTGTATTGTCAACTCACTGGAAACTTTTCATCTTATGAAAGGCAATATTGCTCTTCTTTTCCATTTGAAGGTGTCTGCTGAATAAAAGGTCTCAGCAAGCCAAAATCATGTGTGCTGGCTAAAGCATTTCACAATGCAACAAAAAATTCAGATAGTCTAGATTTTTAGGTGTGCTCTCTCTTCACTACTTGGAGTAGGCCTGATAGTGATCATTCTCATAGTTATATCCTATAGATTAGATTTTGAGTTTCTTATATATTGAGAATTGAGAGAAAAGACTTAGAGACTTTTCCCCATATGATAACATTATATTTTTCTACTGACCTGTGTAAATTATATCAAAGACTGCAGTGAGAGCAAGAGACTAGCTGATGTGCCTCAGTCCATTTACCCACCTATTCATCTCCTAAGTCTTCTTGCTTGTGGGTAGTTAAACCTTGTCTCCTCATATGCCATAGTTATTGGATTTCTTAGTTCACAGCCATGTTACGGAACTGCCAACATTTGAGGTATCACAATAATTTAAATGAATGTTTTTCTATTATCTGATGAAATTCAATCAGTTTTATTTTCATTTGTACAGTACTACCAGGGATGAAGGTTCTCAGTTTCGGGTCTTGTGAGGCTTTATCTCTTGCAGCATCTGACCTACTCCACATTATTGATTTATTTGTATTTTTTATGATTCAGGTTGTTTACTTATTTTTTAATGTTCATTGGCCATGCAGAATGGATAGATTTTTACTAATATCATACATCAGCATGCTAACAAAAAGTAACCCTCCACTCATCTTGTCTTAGAGTTTTGAGCTCCTCCTCAGCTCAAAATGAGCTTATCGTTCTCAATCATCCACCTTCAAATCATTCTTAGTATCAATCGAGTCTTTCTTTTCCCTACAAAACATTGCCAGAGTCCAACATTATCTGACCTCTTCTCATTCATTTCAATACATTTCAGCTGGATTACCACAGTCTTGTTGTTGGTGCTTTACTATTTTCTCCTTGAAACTTAATAATGCTGATTCCGATCACTTGAAACCAATATTTTATCGCTTGCATTTTAGATGGGGTATGCTTGTGCAGAATCCTAATCTTTGACTCCTAATATATGCACCTACTGTACTAACGCTCACAATTATGCACTGTTTTATGCCACCTCTTACTGTAATTCAACTTATCAGTTACTTTTTTAATTTGGAAGTCATTTCCTAGTTTCAAACACATGATGAACACTTAGTTTATTTTGTTATCTTGTTGCTATCTTTTTTATTCTTGTTTCATGACAACTTTCTACAATTTGTCCAAGGGTCTGTTTTATTTGTGGGGGAAAAAGTCCTTCTTTGGTGGCATTTGATTTTATTATATTACTATTGGTCTGATTAGGTTTCTGGCCTTTGGTGCCCCCCATTTAATGGAAAAATCAAGTTCAGAAAATGGGTGAATGTAGGATGTACTTGGCACACTTAAACAAACGTGATTATCAACATCCTGGCTGTCATGTTCAAAATGCTGGAAATTTAGAATTTATCGCCGCAGTGTCATTTGTCTCCTCTACATAGATCAGTGCTGTTACTAGATGTCTCAATGGACAAATGTTTATCTTCACTTGTTTAAGTAATTTTACCTCAATGTTTTTTTGTTTGGACTGAAGAGCTGCAAGCATGTAGGTAACATGAAATAAGTCCACATTCCCTGATCTTTTTAGGTGCTATAAATTAATATATGTGTATCATTGCTTCATTCATTTGAAAGGAACACCCTCAAGTGCAGAAACTTGCTCTCAGCATTTCAAGTGCACATTCTTCTTAAATAAAACATCCTGTTGGCGGAAGTCTGCCTTGAGGGCATTCTACCAGCACAGAAGGTGATCTTCATTGTTTACTGTCAGTGCTTTAGTTCTGAAGCCACTCTCTGAATTATTCAACTGACATTAAGTAAAAATGCAGTAGAATGTTTTATCCTTTTCTCTTTTACTTGAGAACACTTTCCCTCCCAAAAATATATGAAACTGATATAAGAAAGATATTGCTACTTGAACCCTAGGGTTTATCCAGTGTACAGGGGCTCTTTATGCCTTCTTCTTCTTTTTTTCCCCTACATCTTGTTGGAACTTAGAAGGCACAGTACATCTTTACTGGATCATTCCTTTTACATTTTCTATTAGGTCAAAATACGGCAAAATGTTTAATGAGACTGGAGGTTCCTAGGACAAAGTCACAGGTTGCAATAGCAAATGAATTAGCTTGTCACAGTACCACTGGAGAAAAATAGAAAAAACAAAATAAAATTATGAAAGCACTACTGACAAGATCTATTAATAGTCCTACAAGAAGTGGAAGCCAAACAACAAAAACAAATAGCTTCTGTCTGAAGTTTGTACTTCAGAAAATGCCGTGTCCAATGTGTTTTGCTTAATTTTACAAAGCTTTAGTGAAAATAATCCAGGGTTCAATGTATTTTGATGTCTACTGTTTTGATCCACACAGATAAATACTGTTAGATTAGCTCTCTGATTCACATGCTTTATATTTCAAGCAAGATAAGTGTGTTTGGGAGGAATAACAAGACAGCCGAAGTATTTGATGCAAGTGGACCCTAAAATCCATGAATTATCCACAAAAAAACTGTCTATGAGAGTGTTTTGCTGACTGGAAGTGTAAAACTGTAGCTCCATCAAGTACTGCTCCTCCAGCATCCCCCTACCCTGAATTTCTTTTTGGGAAAAGTATATTTTTTTAAAATCAGTTTTTTAAAGTGTAATGGTATGAAGCATGGGTGCAAGGCAGAAATCATCCCCAGTATGAATAGTCTGTTGCAGGTAAAATTCATTCACCTCAGGCCAATTCAATCCTGTCAGTCAACATATCTTGTAGTGAAAAAAGTGGTATTTTGAAAACAAAAGTTTCAAAACTGGGTGAGTAACCAAATGCAGATTATTTTGATGTATCAATTAATTTTATTACACAGTGAGTGGGGTGGCATATTGGTAAAATAGCTTACAAAAATAAAGTGTCTATTAATATAAGTTTATCAGTATTGACAAGCAGTTTGATCTTGAGTTTAAGGCATCATACAATAAGTAAATATTGATGATTTGACTTGACTCACTTTGTACATCTATCTATACATATTCTAAACCATATTCCCAGTTCACACAGAACAAACCACTTTAAATATAGTTGTATTACATGCTTTTAAGTATTTGCAGTAAGGAGAGTGATTTTAAACCCAGCCACAGGGGATGCACAAACCAGTGTGTTTCTTCGTGCCGGTCAGATGTCATCTGGTGTAAACTTTTGCCAGATCAATATATGGCCAACAATACAGATTTCCATACTGGATCAGTCAAGGCCCGGGTTATCAACAGCCACCACTAGCACTGTTAGCCAACAGGATAATGGCAGAAACTGGGCTACTGCCAAAGAAGAAGAAGATGGGGGAGGCGTGTCCAGAGACAGAGGGAGAAGAGGAAGGTAAAGAGAGTGGAAGTGAGGGTAAGAACATTGAATGTTAGCAGTATGATTGGTAAGGGGAGACAGTAAGGAAAATTAGGCATGTCGTGTTCAGCAAAGTTTCTAATTTGGAGATGATGGAAACATTGTGTTGACGGGGAACTAAATTTAGAGTGTAATTGTTCATAGGATGCAAAGACATTGTTTATATACAAATCTCTAAATGATTTAATCCCATACATTTTCCAAACATTAAAAAACTAAGTTTGATAGGGTGGAAAAAGGTGGTTATCATGTAGAGGTGCCACAAATAAAATATTCTCAAACTTGAAGTGCTTCTTACATTGGTTCCATATTCTGAGTGAATGAAGGACATTTGGGTTGTTAATATATTAACAATACCTTTTGTTTACTTGTGTACAAAGCAAGGAATATAAAGAGGTATTGCAGGATTTCATTTCTACTGCAGACCAAGCTAGCTCATCTACTTGTGTCAGTGTCCAGGTTTTTATAGCTTGTATGTTTGTCACCCAGTAATAAAATTGAAAATTAGGTAGAACCATGCCACCTCTTGATTTAGATCGTTGAAGGGTCGCCCTTTGGATGCGTGGATATTTCGAATTCCAGATAAATGAGGTTACAACTGAATCTAATTTCTTAAAAAAATATTTGTTATTGTATATGGGGATGTTTTGAACTACAAAACAAAAGCTTAGGGAGCACATTCATCTTGATAGTGTTAATTGTAAACAATAGCTTCAAGAAATTATCTGATTAGTATACAACACATTACAGCCTGGTACATGTTTGAATGATACTGCTTTGAGTTGTAATGATTTAATTCTTGAGATAGAAGTACATAATAAATAATAACAGTTGCATCAAATATTTGAAATATTAAAATGTTTGATCTGTTTTATTTAAATGTCCAAATATTCTTGATTGTGATAGAAATTTGTCATTTTTCACTCTTTGATACATGTCCACAGAGGACTAGATCCCTAGGTTTGAAAATAACATTATATTCTTAATCACTGACTTTGAAATAGTCTTAAAATGAGAAATTTATGATTTTGAACCTTCAGTGAGTGGTTCTTAGAGGGCTATGACCACTGCTAAAGAATCACTTATGAACAACATTATCATATGTGTGATTAAAAACCTTGAAATAGCATAAATGCCTACATGAACAATCCCAGTTTTTTCAGTTTTGTGAAAATGAGTAACTTTAAACCTTCTGTGCTACCCTGGAGTTGGTGGATGTGGCACACACACCTTCAAGTCATCTGTTGGTCTACTCTTTATCATATGGGTGTAATTTCCTGTACAAAATAGATTCAAAAACAGCCTAAAATGTGTTTTTTTGGGTGTAGACTGCCATAAATAAAGAGGATCCACAAAAAACATTGATGTCTTGCATAGCTAGTTGAACACTATACCTTATGATGGGTTTTTTTCATGAATCAGGAGGTGGCAGACAAAAAAATACTGAAATGATTTAAAAGCGTTCATAAGTGATTCTTAAGAACGCAATAAAGAATTTACATGTTTATGTGCTACTTCCAGCTGCACAGACAGAAAAAATGATTTTATCTGATCCAGGTAGTCAAGAAATGTTAATTTTTACTGCAGTTAAGCAATATTTTGGGAGATAAACCTAGTCGCTAAATTGTTTATATACAAGTACAAGATCAGTATTTCTTCAAATATTTTTCCAAACATCCCTTAGAAAACATTTATAGAAGAAATTTTTGTTAATGTTTATATAAATCACAATTTTGCTGGTTGATTGCAAGGTACGTTTCTCATCCTCAGTGGTATACAGCAGGAAAACTGGCAGCAGAAAGACAATGTGAATATTCTGAGATACTAATTTTTTAATAGAAGGGTTATTGTTTAAAATATATATTAGCAGCAACTCATTGTATGAATGGGAACGTAGAAGTGACTTCTTTCTAATCTGTACACTTTCTCCTGCTAACTCATTTTATTGTCCAGGGTAAAATAAACAAATTTAAGACCCTTTTCAGCATTTTTTTCAGTTATCACATCAGAATTGTGAGTAATACAGTGGTACCTCGGTATACGTCCGCTTTGGAATAAGTCCAACTTGGTATACGTCCTGTTTGGACGCGAAACATTTTGCTTGGTATACGACCTTTGTTTGGAATACGACTTGCGTGCTATGACACCGCGCGGTGCCCTTGTTTACCTCTCTTGAGACAAAGCCACGACTGCCCACAAGCGGCAGTGCGCCAGTTGCTAGCATTCAGTGAACAACCTGCGCTATAACTCTCTGTGAATTTTCACGTGTGTGATATAGCAGGTCCACAGCTCCTGTCAAAGGCCAGTTTTAATATAAATAATCACCGCGTTCGCGACTTGGTGAGGGGGCGTGGTGGTTGTGTGGCTGAAGCGGTTCTCAGGGCGATTTGCGATGTGGGTGTTTCTCACCTAAGTGCATAGGTGACAGACCATCTGCATTTGTGATTGTTCCTGGGGCTGCTGATTTTAGCTGCCATGCCCTCTTGAAAAAAAAAGTGCGACTCGGCTAGAAGAGGAGGAAAAAGAAAGAACCGGAAGGAGGTCGCTATGGATCCCAAGTCGCTGTCAGGGTGAGCCTACCGGAGCCACGGATCGGAGAGGTGAACTGAACAGCTGAAGTAGGCAGAGGGAAGGTCAGCTGCAAGTAGGGCGGCTCACCTATTGAGAAGCTCAGAAGGGGGAAGCAGGAGGCCGCCAGGTAAAAAGGCACCGGGCTTCTTGTTGTGTGTTTTTTTTTTTTTTTTTTTTTTTTTTTTTTTTTTTTTTTTTTTTTTTAAAAGAATGCTTCCTGCTGTATTTTAACATCGTTGTTTTTAAGAAGACTTTTTTTCTATTGTTTTTAACCTCCACGTTTCACTTCTGATTTTATGGATTTATTGGAACTTTGGACACTGCACTTTAATTTGAACACCTTGTTTTGTTGATTGTTTTAATAAAAGCACTGTGCACTTTTTCACCATCCTGTGCTTTGTTGTGCCTCACTGCTAAGTTCATCGGTAACATTACCGATGGTGTAGAGTTCAAGGGCTCCCGGAGAGCAGATGGGAGCATACAGCAAACCCACATCGTCACAACGTGATTTTGTGTTTTTTTTCACGTAAATTTGAATTGATTGTTAAAAAGTATGAAGGTGGCATGCGTATCTGGGACATGGCTGCTGCATACCGTATGCCGAGAACGACGGTATCTGCGATTGTGAAAAACAAAGACGTTATTAAAAAGTAAAGTGAGGTTAAATTTTCATTTATTTCATCGAATTGCTTTTGTATTTATGTATTTTACTATTAAGCAGTGTTTAAATTTTATACAATCCCATCAATGTATAATTTGCCAATAACAATAGGATTTTTTTTCATGGGAACGGATTAATCATTTTCCCATTATTTCTTATGGGAAAAATTTGTTTGGTATACGTCCTGTTTGGTATAAGTCCAGGGACCTGGAACGGATTAAGGACGTATACCGAGGTACCACTGTACATCCTTTTGAAGAAACTCCCCTTATACTTCTGGTCTGTCTGTTAGAACATCATGTGAAAATCACCACACCTAGTTCTATAAAACTTTGCAGTTATCTCAGGTGTAGTTGACCTGAGAATATAGGCTAGTAAAATTTTAAAGTTTCTATGTGTAAATATCAAAAAAAGATGTAAAAACTGGGACAGCCTCACCAAAAATTGCCATTATCAGCTGAAATAATACAAAATTAATAGCAGGACGTTTTGACTACATTTCAGCCACAGATTAATAGTGTGCCTTATTGAAATTGTTTGGAAGGAATAGCACTTTTTATATTCAGAATCTGTCTGTCTGCATTCATGTCTCTGGTGACCTACGCTCCCTATATCTGTGCTAAAGCTAAAGGACGAAGGGCTAAACCTTTAGAGTCCTGGTACTTCCTGTTTTGGTTGCAAGACATGGACACTATCCAGTGACCTGAGATGAAGACTGGACTCCTTTGGTACTGTGTCTCTTTGGAGAATCCTTGGGTACCGCTGGTTTGACTTTGTGTCAAATGAGCATTTACTCATGAATTCCTGAATGAGGCACATTACCTGCATTGTGAGGGAGCATCAGTTACGGCACTATGGCTATGTGATGCGATTCCCTGAAGGTGATCCGGCTCGCAGGATCCTCATTGTTGAGTGGATGGACCAGGCCAAGAGGGCGCCCACGTAACACCTGGCTGCAGCAGATAGAGGGTCATTTCTGAAGGGTGGGACTGGACTGCTTGTCTGCCTGGGGGATTGCCAACCAGGATCCCGAGCTGTTTCGTGGTGTGGTGGGTACGGTAGCGTGCTGTACCAGTGCATTCTCTCCAACCTGAACTGACCTATGTTATCTTATATCAGTCTCATTCTTATGTTATTGTTTTCTCTTTTTAGAATTCTATATTGCTTAACTTTCCAATTTTGTATTACTTATTGAATCAGAATGCCTCAAATCCCATGGACTTACCACTGTTTATAAGATATTGTACTTTATAATTTCTCTCCTACTTCCCTTCTACATCTATAACCTTCAGGCAATTAAATAGAGTATAAGACAAGCAGGAGTTAAGTTACACCTTAAAATAAAGCATTTTTGATAATATTCATAAAATAGTAACAATAAGCAAAGTACATGTGAATATTGGCAACCATTCACCCTGATGTGTAGTTTTAGGTGGCACACAAACTTGTAGTTATTCAAATGTCTCTAGTCATTTCATTATTTTTAGTCAGCTTTCTTCGGAACATGCCACATGCCTGTCTCCATATGCATGCTGTGCTGTGTTTCCTGCTTGTGTTCTTCTTTTCATGCCATAGTGTGTATGACAGAGAGAGGGAGGGCTAAAGTGACCAAATTTATATATTCTTTGCCCAAATCCTAAAGCCAATAAGGTGTAGTGAATGTCTTCTGATTCAAAACCAATCCCTAACCGCCATACTTTTGACTAACAGAATTCTGGTGTGACACATCCCCCAATTGCTTTATTTTATAGCTTTGTGAATGGTCCACTGGCTGTCAGTCCAACATAGTCAATCTTGCCCAGCTGGTCTGATGCTCCATTCCCCCCACTACTTTTTTTTATAATCTCAAGTACTGGATACCATTTTGTTAGCTGGAGATTACCAGGTTCCTGTGGGGGATGTCTCATTGAATATCCTGCACATATACCCCATTCCAAATGGGCTTTAGGCACCTTCCCCAACCCTGAAAATAAATTCCACATCCTGATTCAGTCCTAAAGGGGGATGGGAGGGAGGTTAGGTAAACATCAAAGCATTGATGTTCTTTTTAATGATATAAAACCCTGAAACGCTAATATTACATTTGCATTGTCTAATTTACATATAAAGACATACAAAATATTTATCAAATTATGTAAAAATTTTTACACCACAACAGTTATATACATTGTCTCACCTACACTGCCCCTTCCAGAAGGACATATAAAACCTCACTATCCACGAGAATTGGCCATTCATTGTTAGACCTGTGTTTCTGATAGACATCCACTTCAAAAGCGCTCTTCTCAACTGAGAATCTTTGTTTCATCTAATTACAACTGTTGTGTTTTTCACCCTTGTGTGTTATTTTCATTTCTTATTTTGTCATCATTAAAGGGGGTTACCAGGCTGGTAGCCCAACTCTTTGCACTGGCCTCTGGTATTTGTTTTACAATATATAAAATTTAACTTCTGTCTTTTTCTCTGTTGGATCATCACATGGAAACCACTGCTTCAATTTCTACAAGAGTTTGCAGTATTTACATTATACAGTAGTCTAAATTTGAATATAGCCTAATAAAATGTTAGATTTTCTATGTATAAATGTCAACACTGAGACAACCTCACTAAAGGTTGCAATTTTTGCTATACCATTCCACCTTTCACCTCAATATCTCCAGAACACAACATGATATTGACATGATTTTTACTTCAAAAGAATTAGAAACAATTCAGTGACAAAATAATACCAATTTTAGGTGTTTATGTTCACCACCATAATTACTGAGAATTTAAAATATTTAAGCATGTTGAAAAAGAAAAATATTTTTATGTTTGCCACTAAATAACAATTTAGCGGTTGATTATATCAAAAATCAGTTCCGTCTGCTATGATCCACCAGGAGCAACACTTGTGTGCTACTCAACCTTCATTAGCCTCTCAGTGATCGAGTTGTACATTAAGACTATGGTGAATTCTATGTACCCTATAACATTTCAATATTATTTACTGAACTTTTGAGCATCATTATTATCATTGTATTACTAATTGTTCTTTGATACAAAATTACTTCAGGTGTAAATACACTTGACTTCACAGTAAAATTTTGCAAGTATTTAATAAGCTCAAAACCCCTGTTTACTAAAGAATACTAAAAAATATGTCTTTCTGTCATGATGAGAAGGTTACCTTATTTTTATTTATTCTATGCATATAACATACATTTTAACCCTCTCCCAGGCAAAGCTGGGTGCAACATCTAGTAGTACATATAATCACAACCCAGTAGTAAAACTGAAAACAATAAAGTGCCAAGCCCCCTTCACTTTATATTACATTTTTTTAAGCCTGTTTCTCCATACATTAACTAAGCTATGATTGCATCTATTATATCTATAAATGTATTTGTATGTAACTAGGGGGCTTTGCCCCCTGCTCGCTTCGCTCGCCAGCTCCCTGGTCTGCACTAGGCACCATCCACTTCATGTCTTTGCCGCTCACGTATATGGATTTCACTTTCACCAAACAACAAATCTTTAAATTCTCGCAGATAGGCCTCTTCATTGGGAAGAAACACTACTTTTCCCTGATGGCAACACGAATTAGATGATCTACAAGCCTCCGACTTAAAGTTTAAATCCGAACAATATCTACATACTTCTGTCATATCACCTGTGTCCATATATTCGATCTCTTTTCGTTGTTCCGTTATTTCACCATGTAATATTTTCCATTTGTTAGCACTAATGCGATCTTTACTATTATTTTTTGCGACTTTCGAAATTTAGTACGTTTATTATCTCTAACCTGCTCTGCATGTGTATCACGCCAACATTTTTAAACCTGTTTACGACAATCTACTTTGTCTTCTACTCTTTGTCTTATATTTCCGGCCCAGGGCGTGGTTAAATCTCTTGGCATAAAGTCGCATCTCGTGTGACTTGAAATTATCTCATATAGAAATCCAAGAAAACTTCTTTGTCTGTGTTTTTAATTTAGTGTAAAGTGCGATACTTTTGGACATATGAATTTGTATCCATTATTGGCTGTAGAATTTCTAATACGTCCGATCGTTTAACTCTTTCGACTCTTTGTTGCATCGCTTCTCCGTGATCATAATTATAAACCTGACCGAATTGTGTTTTCTTTGAAATTAAACTTGTAGTAGGTTTAATTGTTGCGGGACTGCAGATTTTTCATAGCATATGGTCCTGAATCGTGTAAATCTACATTCTGAGCATTGATTGATGCAAATGCAAGCAGATTGTTATTTCGGACATTTTGCTTGTATTGTTTGTGGATTTCAATTTCACCAAATAACAAATCTTTTATTTCTCGCGGCTACACCTCTTCATTGGGAAGAAACACTACTTTTTCCTAATGGGAACACGAATTAGACGATTTACAAGTCTCTCACTTAAACTTTAAAGCCAGACAGTATGTCATATGACCTATATCCATATATTCGATATCTTTTCGCTGTTCCATTATTCTACCGAGTAATAATTTCCGTTTGTTTGCACTAATGCAATCTTTACTATCATGTTTTTGAGACTTTCGAATTTTAGTACTTTCATTATCTTTAACCTGCTCTGCATGTGTATTGCGGCAACGTTTTTGAACCTCTTTACGACTTTCTACTTTGTCATCTATTCTTTGTCTTTTATTTCCGGCCCCAGGCGTGGTTAAATCTCTTGGCACAAAGTCTCATCTTGCGGGACTTGAAATTATCTCTCTGAAAAAGTCACGCTTCATCCCAGGCTAAAAAGTCTTGTCTCGTCCCAGGATTTTTTTATATAATGGAGAAATATATTTTACTAAAAATAAACAAATACATCTTGAATCCTTACATTCCATTGACCTCTTCCAATACATTAGAATATAAGTAAGTAATGAGTATGGGTCTGTAATATAGAACAGCATGTTATCAGCATCAAGACAGGAATCCATTTAATATTCTAATTCTACATTTAGAGAAAAGCCCTGTTTTGTTTCTGCCAGTCATTCAAACTTTACTAATCCACTACCTTAAAGTGATCTTCATTTATTGGCTATATAAGGCTATTATATGATAAGTGTTTTTATGATGAGCTAAAAACTGCATATTCTGCTGAACAGTTCACTTCTTAAAGCCTCATTGCTTGAAAAATGCATATTTTTAAATGCTAGAATGTACTTCCATTTGACTGGACATTCTTTATTTTAATTTTTGTACTAAGTGTCAACCACAATTACCAGGACTTTCTCTCTCATTCGTCTTCTTCTTTAGCTTTTCCCATTTTTTATATGGGTTACTATTTTTGACTAGACTTCTCCTTACTCTAGGATTTTCATACTCATTCCCATTTCATGTTTTCTTCCTCAGATCTTTACTTATACAAGTCATCCACCTCTGCTTTGGCCTCTCTTGTCTTCTCCTTCCTTCAACAGCCTAGATACTTGTCATCTCTTGTCATAACATGGCCATACCTTTGCAGCTTTTTCTCTTGTATCTTCTTCAAGATTTCCACAACTTTTGCTGTTTTCCATATCCTGTCATTTTTCATCTTATCCACTTTTGTCACTCCACTCATCCTGCTCAACATCACCATCTCAGTTTCTTCTAGCTTTATCTCTTGGGTCCTCTTTGGGGGCTATGTTTCAGGTTCATAGATCATAGCTGAACCGATAACCATCTTATGGAGGTTACCCTTCATTACATAACAATTATTTTTTAGCGCATAACAAAAGAGAGAGCTGTTTCCAGTTGTTCCATCTGCCTGGATTCTATGGTGTACCTCACTATTTAATCTACCATCTGCTGTTACATAGGAACCAAGATATTTGCATTCATTTACCCTCTTTAATTTTTCTCGTATGAACTGAATGCCTCAATTTCAAGTTTCTCCTTTAAACCACATATAATCAGTCTTCTTTTTACAATCTTAAATTATCCCTGAACCTCCATGGCTTCGCTCCATAGATCAAGCTTTTGTTGCAGCTCCTGTCTGTTGGAAGCAATCAGAGCTATATCAGTAGCCAAGAGCATGGCCCAAGGTGCTTAACTACTGTTGATTTTGTTCTTAGCATCATAATAATTTTTCATTAGCCTTACATACTTCTCAGGGGCCCCATCTTCCCTCATACATCTCCATTGGTCCTGCCGTGGCCTTTTCCAGATCTACTGCTTAAATTCTATATGCATTTCTTTGTCCTTCTACGGGTACTCTTCTATCACTTTCATCAAAGTGAATACAATATTACTTGTTCCTCTTCCAGGAATAAAACCAAACTGTTTTTCACCAACTGTTGTTTCCTCTCTGAGCCTTTTTTCTAATATCCTTTCCAAAATCTTCATTGTGTAGGACATTAGTTTTATCCTACGATAGTTCCCACATTCCTGTATGTCTCCTTCCTTTTTATAAATGGGGTTGAGTACATTCTTACTCTATGCACCTGGCATCCTTTCTTGATCATAAATCTTACTCATTAAATCCCATAGTAGATCCACCTCTCCCTCACCCAGACTTTTCCATACTTCAGCTGGTATTTCATCAGGTGCAGTAGCCTTTCCCATTTTCATTTTCCTCAAAGCCGTTTTGACCTCTTCCCTCTTCATTCCGGAAGTTTCATTTTCATTTATTAAACTATCTCCAGACTCCCCTTGGTTTTTCATTATTCAGAAGCTTTGAAATATACTCTCTCCATCTTACCTTGTTTTCTTTTTTAATCCTTAGGACATCTAAATCCTACCCCTTTATTTGTCTAATTTATGTAAAATGTTTTGTCTCTTTATTCCTTGCTTTCATGATTTTAATCCCTCTAAGGTTTACAGCACTGTTCATTGCTCTTGCTTTGACCCTTGCCACTGCTCTCTTTCTTTATTTTCCACTATAAAAGCTTGCCTCTCTTGCATTCCACCTACAGTATTATATACTTTTTGCATCTTTCTTTTTCTTGATGTTATCTGGTACTTCCTGATTCCACTATCACACTTCTTTATCTTCAGGAGGGCCTTTTTTCTGAAGTTTTTCCAAGCACCTCCTCTCCTGCTATCAAAACATCCTTACAGTTTTCTTCCCACTATTGTTCGATTTTTGCTTTTGGGGTTATAACCTGGATCACTCATCCTGAAAACTGATCCCTGAGATTTTGCTTCTTAAGCTTTCACCACTGAACTTTAGATATTATCAGTGGCTATCCTTTCCTCACACTCACAATTTCCCAATCTGCTACCACCACCAATGTTGTGCTGTTACACATTCATTCTTGACTACTTTATGTTGTGTAGTCTTCTCTAAGATATAATCAATCTGACTCAATCTGTCTCCACTAATAAGTGTTACATGCTTGTCTTCAGATTTTGTGAAAAAGGTGTTCAGTATTGCCATGTCACATGCTACTGCAAAGATGACAATGCTGTCTCCTTCAGCGTTTCTCCCTCCAAAGCTCAAAGCTTCAAGCTTCATGGATCCTCGGTATTACTTCATTATATCTGCCTACGTGGCCATTTAAAAAAACACCAATCATGATTCTGCTTCCCTATGATATTGAGACAACTTCTTCATCCAGTTGTCTCCAGATTACTTCATTTATCCCCTCCTAGGAACTTGCTATATTTATTACTGTGTCAAGTTTGCCTCTCATTACTCTGTCACTTGTCACTTTTCCTCTTCACCTCTGCTAGATATTGTGTCCATTTCTTATTCAAGATGATCCCTACTCTGCTGCTTCCCTTAACATGTTTTCAACTGTACACTAATTTATAATCAAATCCCAACTCTTGGGTTTTATTTCATTTCCACCTGGTTTCTTGGACACAGAGTATTCCCATCTTCTTTCTATCCATTATATCTACCAGCTTCCTTTCTCTCTCATTGTTGTTACCAATTTACTTCTTTTTCAAATTGTCGGTGGATCAACCTCATCTGACATTCCATTTTGAGTCCTACATGCTTTTTCCAGAATCTCTCCCTGAATAACTATGCCAGTATCCTTTTTTTAATATTAATTCTCACTTGTTGGGTAATATGACTTTTAATCCCTCATAAGAATTGTTTTTAACTACAGCTTATCATATTCTCAATTATGTTCTCCCATATTGGAAATTCTATCCCATACATTTAAGAACTGATTGGCAAATTACTGCATGTGGTATTCTTTTTTCAGTCATTGCTAGTATCGTCATCTTCTAAAATTATTGCATTCATACATTTCACTACAGTTTCTGTAGTCAGTTTAATAGGCTGCTTTATAATCTTTATAAAAATAAGAGAAGCAAAAATTACACTACAAAGTATTTTCAAATCCATGGACTTTGTGATATTTTTCAGGTAAGTAATACAAAGCTCAGTTCCTTTCTTTGGATTGAGGCATTTCACCCAGTGATTTTTAGATCTGTTTTGAACTATGAGGCACATAGTGATACTGTACATGTTTGCAACTTCATCACTTTACACCCATTGCTTAATGAATATCTCCATCTCCTTTATCCTTTTTTTAATTCTTCAACAAACCTAATCCCTCATATACAATGCTCATTATGACTTCTTGTGTTATTGTGCTGTAGATAATTATTGGAAATTAAAATATTGTACACTTCCTTAATAGAAAGTTATGGGCTGTGTTTACATTTTAATATATGTAACTTTATTGAGTCTGTTCTTCTAAATTTCTAAGTCTATTTTTTTAATCTAATTAGCTTCTTTGTTTTCTTGAATTCTTTTTTGAACACATAGAGTAAATGACAGTGTGTTGTTCATTATCTTGTTTGCTTACTTCTGCCTTTTGTCTAATTTCTTTAATTTTTTTCAAAATGTAACAGAGTAGAGCACCTCACAGTTTATCATCCTTTTTGAGATTTCTCTGTCAGTTTCTAAATGCATTGTAAAAAAGGACAAAGACAAAGATGAACAGTTGGGGTGACTCTGTAACCCTATATATATTATAAAGCAAAATAAATGCAACTTCTTAGCAAAAAAGTTAATGTCACTAAGGATGCAAGTCACACATCAGACTATCCAAGATGGTGACACTTCCAATTAAATGCCAGGCAAGAAGAGGCACCCAAAGTGATGTCAGAGTGGAGAGGCTGTCAATCATCTGTGGCTTCATGCATAACACCGTGCGTAGAATTCACACTAATACATGGCACTAAGTGGAGGAAAGGGAAAATGTACTATTTGTTGGTTTAAACAGTGGTATACGAGGTGTGGCAGAAAAGTAATGAGACTGATTTTTTATTTACCAAAGTTTTTATTTTTTTCAAACATCAATGTTATCCCCTTCAAAGTAGTTCCCTTGGGCAGCTACACACCGATGGAGACGTTGTTCCCACTGTTGGTAGCAGCGCTGGAAGTCTTCAACCGGTATGGTCTTCAGCATGTCCGTTACACTCTTTTGGATGTTTTCTAAAGTCCCGAAATGACGTCCTTTGAGGACATTTTTCAGTTTAGGAAAAAGTCACACGGACTGAGGTCAGGTGAATAAGGGGGCTGGGGAACCACAGGAATGCGTTTTGAGGTCAAAAATTCTGTTATGGAGAGGGCAGTGTGACATGGGGCGTTGTCATGATGGAGCATCCATTTGTCTGCAATGTCTGGTCTCACGCGAATGACCCTTTTTCTGAGCCACACTTGCCGATTCTCCAAGCTTAACACAAAATTTAATGGCACAACGTTGCTCCAAATTCCGCAGTTCCATTTTGTGTGACGCACAACCAAAAACACAACTTCGCTAATAGCAGTCACAAAAATCATGTAGTTAACGGAAGGAGTTGAAACTCGCACTGAGCTATGGGAAGGTACTGATACACGTGCTCTATCAAGGACAACAGCGCAGCATTGCCAGATCGCTTGCAGTGTTGCCAGTCTCATTACTTTTCCGCCACACCTCGCAAACAATAAAAGGAAGTCAATCGAGTGACACAGAGTGTCGGAGAAACTCGAAAGCTCAAGTTCACAAAGTCACACAGTGCCCAAAATAAAAAAGAAGTTGTCAGATATCAAAGTCGCCGAGTTGTAGTCCACCGTCTGAGTGTCATATGAAAGCTTATTAGGGTACAGAGAAAAAAAAAGGCACACAGTGGGAAAAAAAACACAAAATGTCAACTTTAACCTCGAAATTTCCACTTTAATCAAGTAGTTTGTCATTAAAGTAGAACATTATAAACTTCATCTCTAAATCATTTAATTTACTAGTATCTCAAATACCATCGTAACTAATATAGCATGTTAAATGCTTTGTTTTGTATGTGTTCTTCTATGTGCTCTATGTGTGTGAGTCACTATGTGCTTCTTAAACGGGCTTTCTCTTCCTCTGACAGGACACAGAATCCATTACATTCGTGATATTACAGCTCTCTGAATAATTAAAATACTGAGATGTATACTTGATATTTTCATGATGATAGGAGTTAAAGCATGTTATTAAACATGGGAACATGGCAGTGATTGTTCATGCCTCATGAAAGATGCTTGCTGCACCATGTGCGAACTTCGATGAAATAATTTATTGCAGCAGTACTGTCTCTTTCAAACGTACTAACCCCCAATTCCTGTCCTTCCTTTACTTTCTCCAAATACCCAATCGCCACACAATCAGCTCTATAATAGATGTAAAGCCATCTGATTCCTTAGAATGCCAATTCTTCAAAACTTTTAAGGAACATTGAAATATCTTCATAGTACATGTTTAATCATTCTATCCATCTATCCTTCCAGTGTCATGCCAGCCCCAGCAAGAATACAGTGCGAGACAGGAACAATCTGTGAACGGAGTGCCAGCTCCTTGTTTTCACTGCGACACCGTGTCCTCACATGTTTAATTATTAACAATATAGATTATTTACATTAAGTTAAAGTTTTATCTGTATAATATAATAATCATATTTTGCTGCATTTCATCTTAAAAATTATATAGTCATCATATGTAAATACGCGTTTTATAAACTGGCTCAAGTTGTGCAATATTATAACTATCGCAAGTTTACAGTGAGGAATTGTATTTATAAGTACAAACAGTTCTACAAGGAGCAATTGATGGACTGATTGAGTGCATTTATAGTTCTTAGGATGAAACTGTTTCTGAACCGCGAGGTCCGTACAGGAAAGGCTCTGAAGCGTTTGTCATATGCGAGCAGTTCAAATAGGCTGCATGGCTGAGGCAGCGTGTGTTTGATGCTGTATACCGATAATTCTGTTTCTGATCAGCTGCACTAGAGCTGTGATTTCACACTCTGATACAGTAATATAAATACTCCGAGTGGTGCAGTGAGAGTAATATGGAAAAAGATGATCTGCTGTGGCAACCCCTAACGGGAGCAGCTGAAAGAAGAAGAAGAAGGTGCAGTGAGAGTAACAACGCTAGAGCAGATAAGGTATTTGGAATAGTTTGGCAATTCCGTGGACCATTATATTGTTACAGGTTAATTACAATCCAATGCCTTAAACTAATAAACAATATGCTGTTAATTTCAGTGCATATGATAAAGCTGTGTCAGGGATGTGGATCTAAAAAAGAAAGGGAAACCACACTGGAACAAAAGCACTGCTTTGACGCTGGGTGCCATCAGTTTGAAAAATGGAGCGGAGAACTTGCATACACCAGGGTTTTAGCTAGTGTGAAAATGTGTGTGGCTTTACGCCATGTTTAGGATTTATACATCGTGATTTGAGCGTTGAAACAGTGTTTTCTGATAGGAGGCGCTAGCTCCTTGGAAATACGTTCTTTTCAATTACGCCGTCTTAATTAACCTGAATTTAAATAAATATAAATTGAAGAGGCGATATCCCTCCCTTAGTGATATGGCAGTAAAAAAAATCACATAAGAGAAAAAATAACAGCTCTGTTTAATATCGGCTTATGCTGCATGTAAGACGAGGGAAGTGAACAGCAAAACTCATTCCAAGGGTGGGGGCCTTTTTTAATTTTAATGTACACATTGATGTGGAAACTGACACTTTTAGCAAATGTTTTACTTATTTGTTAAATTCAGTAGGATTTTGTCAGATTGTCAAAGGTCCAACTCATAATCATAACCACACATTAGATTTAATTATAACTTACAAAGTTGAAATTCAAAATTTAAATATTACTCCATTAAATGTAGTTATTTCTGATCACTTCTTAATTACATTTGATTTAGTTCTGCTCATGCCAACGCACTCACAGATTAAAACAAAGACAGTGCGACATCTAGATTGTAATTCTGCTTCAAAATTTATAGATACCTTGAGTAAGTCGAGTGTAATTGTGGAAAACCATTTAGATCAGTTAACATCAAATGTAAACATGGAAAACAATTTAGATCAGCTAATATCACATTATAATGTGACCTTGAGAGATGCTCTGTACACAGTGGCTCCCCTTAAAACAAAAGTGATCAAAGCGCATAGAAACTCTCCCTGGTTTAATGAAAATACTCGAGCTCTTAAATTAGAGTGTCGAAAACTGGAGCGCAGATGGAGAACAACAAAGCTACATGTCTTTCAAATTGCATGGACAGAGAGTGTTAATAAATATAAAAAAGCCCTCTTTAAAGCTCGCTCAGAATACTATTTTACATTAATAGATAGCAATAATAAAAATCCTCGGGTACTGTTTAGAACAGTGGCTAAATTAACAAATGGCAATTCAGATCAACAGTGCAAAATACCAACAGATATTAGCAGTACAGACTTTATGAACTTCTTCAATGAGAAAATTAAAAATATAAGATCCCAGATCTCAGCATCACAGTACAAACCAAATACTAGCTTAACAGACCCTGCCGCACATTGCATTCAGCACTTTAGTAATTTTAATCCTGTAACTGAGCAGGAAGTCTTAACTTTAATTACTAAAATGAAGCCCTCTACTTGTTCCCTAGATCCAGTGCCAACAAAACTAGCAAAAAGTGCAATGGATGTTCTTGCAGCACCTATTCTAACCGTTATCAATAGTTCATTACTGCATGGCACAGTACCTGATGCACTAAAAGTGTCAGTCATTAAACCTTTACTTAAAAAGTCAGACCTAGACCCACACATACTAAATAATTATAGGCCAATTTCAAATTTACCATTTCTCTCTAAAATACTAGAAAAAGTAGTCGCCAGTCAGCTTCAGTCACACCTTACGCATTACAATTTATTTGAGAAATTCCAGTCTGGTTTTCGCACTGGTCATAGTACTGAAACTGCACTAACACGGGTTGTAAATGACATTCTGATATCCTCTGATGAAGGAAACTCCACTGTGATTATGTTATTAGATTTAAGTGCAGCATTTGACACCATTGACCATTCTATTTTACTGCACAGGCTAGAAAATGATGTTGGTCTTACAGGCCCCGTGCTCGCTTGGTTCAGCTCTTATTTATCAAATCGATTCCAATATGTACAGAAATGTGCTGACAGTACTCCATCATTATACACAGAAGTTCAATATGGTGTCCCACAGGGCTCAGTACTGGGACCTTTACTGTTTTCACTTTACATGCTTCCACTGGGATCTCTCATTAGGAAACATAATGTTAATTTTCACTCGTATGCAGATGACACCCAGTTATACCTTTCATTTAAATCAAATGAAGTTTCTCCGATGTTGTCTTTAATTAGTTGTGTTAGTGAATTAAAGGAGTGGATGAATGAGAACTACTTGTCTTTAAATACAGATAAAACCATATGTTAATTGTTGGAGGGAATGACGCTGATCACAGCAATATTTTGTTGACATTTAACTCAGTTGGAATCCCAATTAATTTTACTGAATCAGCCCGCAATCTAGGAGTTATCTTTGATTCTAGCACGTCATTTAAAGCACATATTATAAAGTTGTCCAAAACATGTTTCTTCCATCTTAAAAATGTTAGGAAATTAAGGCGCTTTCTAAATAAACAGGATTGTGAGAAATTAATTCATGCATTTATCTCTAGTAGGATTGACTACTGCAATGCGGTGTTCACTGGCTGTTCAAACTGTTCTTTATACAGCCTCCAATTAATCCAAAATTCAGCTGCAAGAATTATTACAAGAACAAGAAAATATGAACACATAACTCCAGTTCTTAAATCCTTACACTGGCTCCCGGTTAAGTTTAGGGCAGATTTCAAAATCCTCCTTTTAACATATAAAGCATTAAATGGCCAAGGTCCGGCTTACTTGTCTGAACTATCATGACTTACAAACCTGAGCGCACATTAAGATCTCAAGATGCCGGTCTGCTTATGATTCCAAGGATTAATAAAGTAACAGTGGGAGGTCGAGTTTTTAGTTACAGGGCCCCTAAACTGTGGAATGGTCTTCCTGCTTCTATAAGAGATGCCCCTTCGGTCCCAGCCTTTAAATCCCGGCTGAAGACTCACTACTTCAGTTTAGCATATCCTGACTAGAGCTGCTGATTAACTGTACATACTGCATCTCTGTTGTTAGTCATTAGCACTAAAACATAAGTAACATGATAATTATAATTGAATGCTAACCCTCACCTATTCTGTTTCTGTTCTCGGTACTCCAAATGTGGCAATTGGTGCCACGGCCCACCTGCCAAGTTGTTTGCCTGCCTATGGTAAAGTCATCCCTGGTGGAGGATCACAGGAATCATGGGAAAGAGGGGCCCTTTCATCGGATTGGCTGGCCGAGCAACTTTTCAGCCGTGGAATGGCCAAATGGGGAGGCAGCTTGACGGATGAGGTCTTCAGCACTCTAAAAATATCAAAATCTTATTATGTGATATCATCTACTGTTAAATTCTGCTCTGTACTTCTAAATTTTTTTATTATGCTGTATTAAGGATTTGTTCTGTTCTGTATACTTGTATTGAACCCCTTCTTTTGACACCCACTGCACGTCCAACCTACCTGGAAAGGGGTCTCTCTTTGAACTGCCTTTCCCGAGGTTTCTTCCATTTTTCCCTACAAGGTTTTTTTGGGAGTTTTTCCTTGTCTTCTTAGAGAGTCAAGGCTGGGGGGCTGTCAAGAGGCAGGGCCTGTTAAAGCCCATTGTGGCACTTCCTGTGTGATTTTGGGCTATACAAAAATAAACTGTATTGTATTGTATTGTATTGCATGTGTAGAGTATGCCATCATCTTTACTCTACAGGAAGGATTTTCAGGACTGAATGATGTAGTCTTCCATCCGTCCGTCGGCTTCCAACGTGTTTGGCTGCTTGCCAAGTCTATTATACTGTTTTCTCCACGTGCAGGCTCCCATGTAGGCAAATAGTCCAATTCCAAACAAGGAAAGAAGACTTTGTGCTGACTTTTAACAGACGAAAAAATAGTACAGTGGAACCTCGGGTCACGACCGTAATTCGTTCCAAAACTCTGGTCGCAACATAGGATTGTATGTAAATACAATTAATCCGTTCCGGACAGTACGAGCTGTATGTAAATATATTTTTTTAAAAGATTTTTAAGCACATAAATAGTTAACTATACCATAGAATGCACAGTGTAATAATAAACTAAATGTAAAAACTCTGAATAACACTGAGAGAACCTTGAACAGAGAAAACTAACATTGCAAGAGTTCACGCTATAGCCTTACGAATTGCTCTCTGTAAACACTTTTTTTTATGAGTTTTAAGCACAGGGAAAAAAATTAACATTTGAAAAATCTATAATTTATACAAAAATTAACCATAAACAACCAAGAAAACTAACCTTGCATGAGTCGAGTTCTGGCATGAAGGAAGTGAGGACGGAGAAGAGATTACAGTTTTGAGGTAAAGTCTGTGATGATGCGGGTTCGCTGCATGCTCCCATCTCACTTCCGGGAGCCCTTAAACCCATCACCGTTGGTAATGTTACCGATTAGCACGACAGTGAGGCACTACAATGGAGCAATCGGTTGGTGCAAAAAGTAACAAGTGCTTTTATTAAAATCAACAAAACAACAATTAAAAACAAAGTCCAAATTAAATAAAGTGCAGTGCTTTCAGAATCCTTCAATAAATAAATGATCCCATAAAAACAGAAGTAAAGTGGAGGTTAAAATCCAATAGAAAAAAGTCTTCATTAAATACGAGATTAAAACAATGCTCGAAGCAGTCTCTGTAAAAACAAGCCCGGTGCATTCTTTAACTGCCTTCTCGGCCTTACTGCCTTCTTTAACTGTCTTCTCACGCTCTCTCTCGCTAACTCTGTCGCGCTCTCTCTTTCTCTCTCGCTCGCTGCACAGGGAGAGACTGAACACGTGCGGAAATCATCGATGCGTACGAACCGGAAGGGAAACTGGCTTGTTCGTCATCCGAGTGTGTGGTCGTGAACAGATGCATGAGTTTGGCGAACTTTTTGGTCGTAACCCGATTTGTACGTGGTCTGAGACGTTCGTGACCCGAGGTTCCACTGTATACATCGGTCTTTAGGCTAACTATACATTCCCCCAGCTGCCTTTGTCTATCTTGTCTTTTCCACATTGTCACCCAAACTGTTAGTCTTTGAAAAACTGCCCAGCTATCCATATAAACAACAATAGGGAAGCTTTGATTATTAGTTAATGCCATAGCTACAGCAATAAGTTCAGCCCATTGGCTTGATTTACCTTCCCCCTGTTGCTGAAGGATGGTCTTAGTGTGAGGTTGATAAGCTACTGCTCTCCAAAGCCTTTTTCCTCATTCCACAGTTGCTGACCCGTCTGTCAACCAGCTGTTCTCCTGTTGCTCTAGTGTCAAATGATCATATGCTTGTGCTTCTTTAAAGGGTGACTCCACTACAGGCAGAACAGGTGATATTTCATCTGGATCCTCATATATTACAGCTCCCTGCCATGGCCGCTTGTAGCGCACGCGTGTCTTTTCCTTCAAATTGTGCACATTTCCATTTGCACAGTGTTTGATTTTGGGCAGCGCCTGCTATCGCTCCCAGGCAATTGTTTCTAACCCACCCAGCAATAGACAAGTTAGTGCATAACTTTACCGGAGCAGGACCTGTCTGTCTTTCTGTGTGCAAAAGGGCCCAGTATGCTGCAATGAGCTGCTTTTCAAGTGGTGTATATTTAGTCTGTTACCCTGTCAGCTGTCGCCTCCAAAAGCCTATGGGAACACTTTTACTGCCATGCTTTTGCCACAAGCTCCATGTAGCAATATTGTTCTGTTCTGTGGCCTCAAGTTCAAAAGGCAAATTAGCTTTTAAAGGCCCCAGTCCTTGGTGTTGGACTAAAGCTTCTTTAGCTGCCTCAAAAGCATCTCTTTGTTTTTCTGTCCATTCAAACCGTGCCTTTTTCTTGACAACATCATGTATTGGTCTTAAAATTAGTCCCAAATGTGGCACAAAAGCTCTCCAAAAACCCATTAGTCCCACAAATGATTGAGCTTCTTTTTTATTAGTTGGTGCTTGTAACTTTTACAAAGAGTCAATTACTTTTTGGGGCACTTGCTTCTCTGGTCCAAACCACATCATGCCCAGAAATTTAACTTCTCTGGTAGGTCCTTGGATTTTGTCTTTATTTATGGCCCATCCTCTGCTTTCCATGTGAGTTATTAAAGCAGGCAATGCATTTGTTACTGATTCATCCCCGGTTAACATTATATCATTCACATAATGGAAACATTGTACCTTCTCCAAATCTGAGCAGGTAGCCAAGTCTCTTGCTACTAGTCCATGGCATAGTGTAGGGCTGTGTGTATCGCTGTGGCAGTACTTGAAAAAAGTGTACTGTCTGTCCTTCCAGGTAAATGCAAACTTATCTTGACTTTTGGTTGCAATTGGAATAGAGAAAAAAGCATTAGACAAGTCAATGACAGCATGCCGCTCTCCTGCATTTGCCATGATGTCTTCTATGGTGGTAACAATATCAGGAACTGCAGCAGTCATTTGCGGTGCTTTGGCATTTAGACCTCTGTAATCTATTGTCATTCTCCATTAACCATCCGGTTTTCTGACTGGCCACACAGGAGAAGTGAAAGGGCTAACTGCAGGTTGAATAATTCCTACCCACAATAACTCTTCCACTGTTTCTCCCATTTATTGCAAACCCCCTGGCAAACGATACTGTTTTAAATTTACAGGTGTGTCAGATATAGGAATCTCTAAAGGGATCCATTTTGCCTTTCCTATTGTTTTAACTACTCTACACATTAAATTACAAATACCAAAAGAAAATGTTCCCCATTCTGTCTGTATTGATTTTCCTGTAAGAATATCTATCCCCAGAATATATTCAGGCAATTCTGAAATTGGCACATTAGCTTTAATAGAGGGTGACTTTCCTATTGCTGAGTGTACTGTGATTAATGTAGGCTGTATATCTGAGCCCCTGTATCCGTTTACATTTACAATCGGTCCTGAAAAGTTATGTGGATTCCTGTGAATTAAAGTTACTTCTGTTACTTCAGTGTTCATAAGTGCCATAACCTGATGTGGTTTTCTTCCTTTTACCCCAGTAAATTGTTAGCGGGACATATGGGCGTCGGTCTCCTGTATGAATGAGCCATACATCCCCGCCTACAGAAGACCTGCCATTCCCTCAACATGTTGGTCGGGGTGTGCGCCACTCTTTCGAAAACTTAAAATATTGTTTCGGCTTTTGTTTGTAGTGTTTCTTTTCCTCCTCACTAGGCAGTGCTGTTGGTGTAATTCGTACCTCTTCATTTTTAGGCTTTCTCAGAGCTTACCATCTTCGAAAAATTTCTGCAGTTTGTTTGCCATTTAAGTCATTTTTATCAATCCCTGCTTGTAGCAGATCACTAATCATCCTTGCACGGCTTATTTTTATTCTATCAGGTCCTTCTATGACTGGTCTTTGCCCAGTAGATGTCGATACAGTAGTGCCTAATTCATCAACTGACCTAACAATACAGATACATCCCATACTGTCTGTTGATTAACTCCGGCAAGCATAGATAATAGAGCCCCTTTTAAATGTAGCGGTGCATTTTTTATTAGCCGGCTACGCATTCCAATAGTAAATGCCCGCGTATCAGGGCAAGCAA
The DNA here is from genome assembly GCA_026402145.1 of Polypterus bichir lapradei. Classification (NCBI taxonomy): domain Eukaryota; kingdom Metazoa; phylum Chordata; class Cladistia; order Polypteriformes; family Polypteridae; genus Polypterus; species Polypterus bichir. The sequence goes on from JANRMT010062837.1 coordinate 8,377,280, forward strand.
ACGTGAATCCCGGTGCGGCTTTATAAATAACCGATTGCATGCCCATTTCCCGCAGCTGCTGAATTTCTTCAGAAGCTGTACGCCAAGATCTATCAGTTTCTTCCGAGTCTCTAGCGTCTGGATGTCTTACAGCATTTACCACCCATTCCACTATTGATACAACCTCTTGTTTCAGTACCCCTCGTAACGTATTCCTTAACTTAGGATTCTTAGTAATAGAACCTAAATGTTTAATCTCCGCATCCGTTGGTTATTTGTTCCTTTTTACCCCTGTGTTCTAGATCGAGTGCCAAATCTGCCTTTTGGATATTTAAAGGATTAACCTCACCTTCTAGCTCAGGCCACGCTATTGGGGCAATATATGTATTAAATAACTCGGCCATGGGAGTCCATGACTGTGCACATGACCATCCCGGTATTCTTGATACCCGACCGGGACCCTCCATGCCAACATTATTTGAATCATATTTTTTAAATATAAGATACATTATTAATATACAGCTTATTAATATAGCCACAATCCTGCTCACAGCGCCAGATGTTTTCTGATAGGAGGCCCTAGCTCCTTGGAAATACGTTCTTTTCAATTGCGCCGTCTTAATTAACCTGAATTTAAATAAATATAAATTACAGAGGCGATATCCCTCCCTTAGTGATACGATGGTGAAAAATCACATAAGAGAAAAAATAACTTAGTTTTGTTTAATATTGGCTTACACTGCATTTAAGACAAGGGAAGTGAACAGCAAGATTCATTCCAAGGGTGGGGGCCTGGCATGTAGAGTATGCCATCATCGTCGCTGCGTAGGAAGGATTTTCAGGACTGAATGACGTAGTCTTCCATCCGTCCGTCGGCTTCCAACATGTTTGGCTGCTGCCCAAGTCTTTTATACTGTTTTCTCCACATGCAGACCCCCATGTAGGCAAATAGTCCAATTCCAAACAAGGAAAGAAGATTTTGTGCTGACTTTTAACAGACAAAAAAATAGTATACATCTGTCTTTAGGCGGACTGTACATTCCCTCAGCTGTCTTTATCTTGTCCTATGCTTGGCCTAGCAATTCCAAATGCCGGGCCCCTTTGTACTAAATCTGGCTCAGATGTGCATGTAAAAAGAAAAGAAAAACAGATTTAAACTGACTTCACAGAGGCAGTGACATTAATATTCTGATTATATAATAAATGGGAGTACGCAACATTTTTGTGTGTACGCACCGTTTATACATGAGGCCCCTTGGTCTGTAGAGGGAGAAAGAGAAGTGATGTTAGAATATAGCACCACCCTGTGGATTGGCGAAGAATTCCTACCACCAGAGCCATTAACTCTTTTAGGGCTATTTTTTTTTGTTGTTTCTTATCTCCCAGGGCTGAATATTTTTCCAAAAACTAACATTTTTTAAAAAAGAACACAAAGCAATTGTTTAACATATCAAATCAACAAAAAATATTTACTTTTGACAAATGTTACTGTCTTGCATGTTGTATGAGCCTGCATACTCTATGATTTCACATACATATCACATACATTTTACACAGCAAAGTCCTGCAAAGTCTGATCTCGCTCAAAGCAGCCAATTTCAGTCATTGCCACATTGCACTGCTTACAATACATGTTGCTTTGGTGCCTACTTTTCAATTGTCTGTTGCTGCACTTTCTCACATATATTGTTAGTGTGTACTGTAGAGAGACAAGTCACCCTTTTGCCATCGTGCCATTCCACTGCCACCAAGTTTTCTGCCCGCATGAAAACCTTATTGTCACCTCTTTTCATCTTCTGAAACTTTATGAACTTTATGCATGGCATTATAGCCTGGCTCACCCCATGGGATTTGCTTCTGTTTATTACAGAAGTGAATAAAACTTTGCAGCAGCAGGTACCTTTCACCATGCTGCATAACCTGTCCAAAGCCACCAGGGGATAAAGCACGTTTGGACCAATGCTCCCTGAAGTTATATCACCAATTCTGTCCCATCTCTATTTGTAATACCACAGCACGCTTCATCTCGTCTTTTGTTGTGGGTTTACACTTTGAAAAACAAGAATGTGATGCAAAAATTTCTCTGCCTACCTGTTTATCTCGTCTGACGGTAGCTGAAAAGCAGCATCAGGAGAGAGCAGCCTGAAGTACAGCAGCTGGTGATCTGTCGTGTCCAACAGCAAGCCATGCCGTCTTGTGAAGTCCAGCAGCTAGATCGGCTCTCAACAGATCAATGTCTGTGTATTTATCCCACGCGAACCTTGCCGTAGATGCATCGGCTGCGCGAAGCGCTCAACTGGCAGCAGATCCGCTAGCGCGGCATCGGCTGGTGTTTGATCAGCTGATGCTGGCTTCTCACTCTCTTGCTCGATCTCCTGATCACTGTCAAAAAAATCCGATTCTGAAAAATCAGAGTCCGACTCCGTGATAATGCGCAAAACATTGTCTGCCGAGTGTTTTCTTTTCTGCACTCGCTTCGCTCCCTCGTCACATGTGGATGCCATCTTGCCATTGTTTACATTTCACAACTCACGCACACGCAAGGATTAGTTGCCGAGTCAACGAGTCTAGCATTCCTCCAAGCACAGAGGGAATGCCTGTGACGTGACAGTGAGATTTGTCGCCATTAACAGCTGATTATCGTCCTCTATCCCTGGATGTCGACTTTAGTCGACATTCGCCCTCAACCCCTCCTGTCGACAAAAGTCGACATCCGCCCTGTCCCCAAGGCATGTGTGTGAGACATTTATAAAAACTTCAAGTAGCCATTCTTTACACTGTACCTGTTTTTAATCTGTGTACATGCCTCCGTTAACTAATGATATTCTCACACTGTTTAATTTTTTAATAAATGCAGTTCTCAGCTCAGTTTCTAACATGCCATTTCAGAATTGATATAGTTTGTACAATCTGAGTCATCAGTTTTGATATGATATCTTGATCTATGCAGTTACTTTTTTAAACTGAAGCTAAATTTAGGTAATGTGGCAAAGAGGTAGTTGTCTTCCTCTTCTACGAAAGGATTTTTCTGTAAACAGAGATAGCAATTACTTAAGAAATTCCATTACAGATTATGCATATATTACAATATACTTGTCTGTCAGAGTGTTCAGTATGAATTCAGTCTGATTGTGCAAGAGACAGTACATTATAAGTCCTGTTAGTGCCTACCTTTGACACAATTGTTTTTAAAAACTAATATAGGTTCCTTTGAGAGTTAAGGGAGATAATATTCTGATTAGGTTCAAGCAAAAAAAGGTAATTTTCATGGTTTACAGGAGAATTTGTGCTTTTGAATGTAGAGACAAAAAGTGCCACAATTAGATATTTATGTTTAGTGGTAGATTTACATGATGATGTATGTGAAAAGAAATGGTCAATTGTAATTTTTAAAAGCTAAAGTACTCAGTAAGCTGCAAGTTTATAATTGCACATATTTTGGAAATTAAGGAGAAAAAAAATTAATTATCATCTCAATTAGGCACATACATAGTGGATTTAGAAAGTATTGAGACCTCTTAACTTTCTGCACAATTTATTGTTTTGTAGATTTAAATTTTAATTAAATTTGCCATTTTTGCCCAAGAATCTTCACTCAAAAATCCATAATGACAATGTGAAAACATGTTTTCAGAAAGGTTTGCAAATTTATTAAAAATCAAAAACTGAAAACTCTGATACACATAAGTATTCAGACCCTTAATTCAACACTTTGGAGAAGCCCCTTCTGCAGAAATTACAGCTTCAACTTGGGTATGTTTCTATGTGGAATGACGGTATCATTGTAGTCCCTCGGGGGTCTTTACTGAGTCCGTTAGTTTTTCTGATTAACTTTAACGACAGAGAATTTGGTATAGCAAACTTGTAAAATTTGTGGATGATACAAAAATGAAGGAGCACTGAGGAGGTAGCAAAACTGTTTCAAAAAGACACGGGCAAGCTTCAGAACTGGACAAATTTTTAGAAAATGCAGTTTAATGTCAAAAAGTATAAAGTGCTATATGTGGGCAAAAGGAACATCAATTATAAATACAAAATGAGGGACACTCTCCTAAAAGAAGCAACCTCTAAGAAGGATTTAGGAGTTTATGCTGAAACACTATTTTCACCATCTAAACAATCTGAATAATCTATTAAAAAGACAGATAAAATGATTGGTTATATCAAGAAATGTTATGCTTGAGCTGTGTAATGAACTGGTGAGACCACATCTGAAATATTGTGTGTAATTCTGGTCACCACGTTACAAAAAAGCCAAAGCAGCACTTGAAGTTGTGCAGAGAACAGCAAACCTGTGCACTCCAGGATTTCAGGACTAGTCATACTCTGACACACTTAGAGAATTAAACCTGTTTCGTCTTGAGCAGAGGTGACTAAGTAAAGACCTTTTCCTGGTCTTAAAATTTTTCAAAGACATCAATAAAGTAGATCCAGCAGAATTATTTCAACTAAAGAGTGAATCACATACTAAAGAACATCAGTGGTAATTAAAGGGAAATGCATTTAGGACTGAATCCAGGAAGTATTTGATTATTTAAAGAGTTGTGTGAATTTAGAACAATCTGCCAAGACGTGTAGTTGAAGCAGAAACCTTGACAACCTTGAAGAAGTATCTAGAAAGCTTAGCCATTAGCTTAACAAACAAACTTGATGGACTGAATGGTCTCCTCTTTGTCAAATTTCTTTTGTTCTTACATACAAGCTTTGCATACCTAGATTTGGGCAGTTCATCTCATTCTTCATTGAAGATCATCTCAGTCTTGGTTAAATTGATCTGTTCAGGTCTTTCCATAGATATGCTATGGGGTTTTAGTCTGGGCTACTCAAGAACAACTACAGACTGGTCCTGAAGCTACTCCAGTATTGTATTGGCTGTATGCTTCAGGTCATTGTCGTGTAGAAAGGTAAATAGTCACCCCAACCTGATGTTGACCAAAGCTTTCATTGCCCAGTGATTCATTATGGCTCGATGGCAAAGTCTAGGAAGAGGTCTGGTGGTTCCAAACCTCTTCCTTTTCTCAATTATTATGGCCATTGTGCTCCTGGGAATACTTAAAGCTTTAGCAATTGACATGCAGTGTGAATCGTGGCACCTTATATACAAAGGCGTGTGCCTTTCTAAACTATATCCAATCAATTCAGTTTGCCACAGTCTTGATCTAGACCAGTGTTTCCCAACCTCAGTCCTGTGGCCCCCTGTGGCCAAATGAGCAGAGCAGACACGCTGGCAAGCAACACTGAATAATCAAAGGCTGCAACTACTTTAGCATCAGACCCACTAATTAGTAAATAATGGATTAATTAAGCAATTAGAATACCTAGAAAAGTAGAATGAAAATCAAGATGAAAATATTGTTAAAAAGAAAAAAATATATTATTCCCATATAACTGCTTGGTATATTTTAATATATCTATATATTTTTTTTTACCAAACTTAGTTTTCTAATTTTTATTGTGTTCCTTAAACACAGAACTTGGGAAATAACACATCACTTAATTAGCCCAGGAGTCCAATTAAAAACAGAAGCTGGTTGGAACAAAAAACCTGCAGCGACTGGGGGGCCACAGGACCAAGGTTGGGAAACACTGCTCTAGACATATCTCAGGGACTCTTGAAGCAAACTTAATGGACCACAATTTGAAGTGCCACAGCAAGGGTTTAATTATGTATATAAATGAGAGATTTCAATTTTTGATTATTAATAAAGTTTTGTTAGTATGGGTTACTGAGTGTAGATTGAGGGACAATAAATGTATTTTTACAATACCACAGAGGCTACCAAGGGAGTAACTTTGTGCAGTTCAGTTCCCATTGTCCCCTTACTTTTATTCTCAAAGTAAGAGTGAAATGACTGTGACACACATCATTAAATAAATTTGAATTTGTCTTTAATACTCAATTGTGTTTCCTGAAGGAAAGCAATAACTGCCTTAAAATAAAAGGAAACAAGTGTTTTATTTCTTTCGAAATGGATACTAAATATTTGACATTCGATCTAATTAGATTCTGACAGCATCTTGTGTTTTCTGGTTTTATATTACCAGGGGTCATGTTTTCAGGCAGTGTGTAGGTGCAATATAAATATTCATAGTTAAAATGAAGAAAGTCAGTTATCATGAATTTACAAACTAACCATCTGTATGGGCCTGTCTAACTGGTTCAGAGAAAAATAGAGTAAATACTGTACTTTAACATTTTATTGTAAGAATTTAAAATTGAATATTTAATGACAGCAAATATAATCCATTTTTTCCTTTAAAATTTGTATTTAACTTGTCAGTGTTAGATTCAGACTATTTCTGAAAGAACAAAAGCAAACTTGGTAAACTAAAGTTAATAAAATTAATAATTTTGGTTAATACAGATATTATAGAAGTGCCTTTATTTATGTAATAAATAAAGTAATTTTTATGTAATACTTTAAAACTACCATGTATTTTCCCAGAGCTTGTCCTTAAGTTTTCCATCAAATGTTGACTGTATTGGTTGTAAAGTGTTGTATCATATATTGCATTTCATCAATTAATCTAGAATTTAGATAGAAAATGTGTTTAGAAAAGAAAAACTGTACTTTTAAAATAATGTATTGAATTTTAAAAAACACAATCAAATTATTTTGTGCTGCAGACAGCTATCCCTTATTTGATACACTGCTCAACATACAATTTTGACTCCATTACCTTTTACTCCAATAAATACATATTGAAAGTTATTATAATTTTCAAAATTCTTATAGTTATGGCTATGTTCAATTCCATTTCATTTCACAAAATGGATTAAACAGTAAGTGATTGGTATACAACTTTTGTTATGCTCAAAATATTCAGAAATAATTGAAAATAAATGCTCTAATTTTAATTATTAAATTAAATTTCACAACTTATTAAACTGACTTATTAAAGTTAAACTTAACCCTCTTTAAACTGGGTCAAGCTATAAACACAATTCCAGCACTCTGCCTTAATGGGATAGATAAATAAGAGATTAAGCCAGTTAAGGTGGTTTAATTTTTAGGTTGCTTTTTCCTAACAGATGATTTTCAAAGACTTAAATAATAATTACACTTAAGATATGAAGTTTATTGTGAAATATATATATGCCCTCTCATGTTCATGCATGATGCAAATGATATGTTCAAAATCATGGGAGGAGCTCTTTGTAGACTAAATCTTAGAACAAAAAATGTAGTCAATGTCACAATAATAATTGTAATAGTAGTGGACATAGCTAGTTCCTAGTAGCATTTGTTACCTAAATAAGTCCTGTATACTCTGTCCGTAATTGTTGTGCATAGGACATATGACAAGTATAGCAGTATTACAGTGTAAGTAGATATCTGTATTACCTGTATACTTGTGATTTCATGTTAAAACTTAAGGTCTAATAACAACTGTGGGCAATTGTATTTTTCAATGCTTTTATACCTTTTTCCCAGTTTAATGTAGCAAGCCCAATCAGTCATATAGAGATAAAGCTTTAGTGTGATGTAAAATCTTCCTTAAAATGTCTTTACACAAAGGTATAAACACATTTTCATCTAGACTTTCGTATAATGGCTCTGAAAAAAAGCAACATTCTTTAGAGGTATAGTGGGATGATTGAGAGGTAGATTGGAATAGATAAAGCAATTTTGAGCAAACATTGAGTTCAAATGCAATTTAAGATACTGTATCTCATGGCCTTTGTAAAATTGCTTACGTTTACAATGGGACTCTATGTCATTTTAATATATCTTAAAATGAATTTGAGATATCATGAATTGTTCAGGATATTATTTTAAGATATCCTGAAATTCCCCGGAAGCTATTTTAATATAACTGCAAATTTGTATCAAATCTCTCAAAATGGTTGAGATGCTGTTTCAATATATGCTGAAATGTAATCAAAATATATTAAAATGTATTTTAAAAATCTTCACATTTGAGATACCTAAGTACATTTTCAAATGACTCTATTTCCAGGTGTCTTAAAATTGGTTTATGATTCTTTTGAGATATCTTAAAATTTATCAGCAGAAGTTTCATTGCAAAATATCTGAATATCATTTTCAGATACCTGAAAAAAAAGAAAAATATTTTTAAAGTGTTTCTGTATATCAATTTTGAGTCATCTGAAACGCATTTAGCGATATCTCAGAATAATTCCTCATATGAATTTGGATACATCTTAAAATAAAAAGTAAGCCCTACTTAAAGAATAGAGCATTTTATAGTGAATTATTTCACAATATCTTTAAATTAATTTTATTTATCTTAAAATGCACACAAGGTCAGTTTTAGATATCAAATAATATATCTTAGGTTTCCTGGAATGCACCTCAAATGCACATAATATAAAATTTACCGTATATAACTGAAATGCATCTGAGATATCTCAAACTTATTGCAAATATCTTTAAAATATAAAGGAATCTACTTTGAGGTATCTTGAATTGAGTTTCATTTATCCAAAAAGCTAAACTACATCTCAAGATTTCTGAAATTCATTTTAAGATATATTTAAATTTAACTTTTGTTTGCATAACCTTTTACTATACTTGTACTATTATTTTCAATATTTACAGTAGATTTAAGGTTGAAAGATATATATATGATCTCTCCTCCTTAAATGTTTTCAGATGTACACTAGCAGGTTAGTTATACAGTTCTTTCCTAAGTGGACAATACTGTGCATATATGCTAGATAGATAGAATTTTATTTGTCCCCAATGGGAAATTTGGCTTTTTACAGGTCTTTTAATTAATTAATTAATTAATAAAAAAGTAAATTAATTAATTAATTAAATAAAATACTCACACACACTTTGAGATTGCACAAGTGGTGAACCAGCTGAGGGTAGGGAAGGCTGCAAGGATCTGTGGTATCCAGGGTGAACTTCTCCAAGCTGGTGGTAAGGCTGTCCTCCTGGCATTGCAAACAATCTTTGCATCCATTTGGGAGACTGGCGTCATCCCAACTGACTGGAAAGCGGGACTTGTTGCCCCTATCTGGAAAGGGAAGGCTAATCGCCTGGATTGAGGCAACTAGAGGGGGAGAACACTGCCAGGTGTTGTCCTTGCTAGGGTCATCGTCAATAGGATCCATGATCATTTGCTCACATTCCAGCAACTGGAGCAGTCTGGTTTTATGCCTAAAAAGTCTACCACCAACCGCATCCTGGCACTGAGGATTCTCATGGATCGCAAACACGAATATTGGCAGAGTTTCTTTGTAGTCTTTGTCGATTTTCATAAAGCATCTGACTCAGTTGATTGAGCTACCCTGTGGGACATACTGAGACTTTGCAGGATCCTCTCAGGGTTGTTGGATATCGTTGCTGGCCTGTACATTGGTACTGTGAGTGCTATGCAGAGTGGAGGCAGAATCTCTGCGTTTTTCACAGTTGATTCTGGGGTTTGTCAGGGGTGTGTTATTGCTCCTACTCTGTTCAATGTTTGCATGGACCGGGTGTTGGGTAAGGTCGTGGGGTCCAGCGGCTTTGGGGCATCTGTTGGCAAAGAAAGATTCACTGATCTTTGTTGACAATGCTGTGATCCTTGCAGGAGGCTCTGATAGGGGCTCTTGAGAGACTGAGTAAGGAGTATGATTGTCTGGGCTTGTGAGAGTCCTGGATAAAAACCAAGATGCAGGTCTTTAATGACCTCAGCAGTGTGTCTGTATGCGGAGAGAGTGTCAACCTTGTCGAGAGGTTTACTTACCTTGGCTGTGACATTCATGTCTCTGGTGACTCTTCCTATGAAGGCAGTAGATGGTCAGATTGGGAGACCATAGGGAGTCATGAGGTCACCGGAAATGGGTGGGTGGGACTTCCAATATGTATGTAACAGGATAAAGGTTCAAGTCTTTAAAGTCTTGGTGCTTCCTGTCTTGTTATATGGTTGCGAGACATGGACACTATGCAGTGACTGGACTTCTTTGGTATGGTGTCTCTTAGGAGAATCCTTGGGTACCTCTGGTTTAACTTTGTGTCAAATGAGCATTTGCTTATGGAGTCCCAAATGAGGCACATTACCTGCATTGTGAGGGAGCATCAGTTATGGCATTACAGCCATGTGGTGCGACTCCCAGAGGATGAAGCCTCATTGTTGAGGACTTGAGTGTCTGGACCAGGCTAAGGGGACGCCCATGTAACACCTAGCTGTGGCAAATAGAGGGTCATTTCCAAAGGGTGGAACTGAACCGGATATCTGCCCGGGGGTTGCCAACCAGGATCCTGACCTGTTCCATCATGTGGTTGGTGCGGCAAAGTGCTGTACCAGTACATGCTCCCCAACCTGACACTTTGGTCTGAACAAAGAAGAAAATTTAAAAGACAGAAAACTTTTGACATGGCTGTCACAGTTACAGTGGGGCATTTTGCAGACATATTGCTGTTATAAATGCATCTTGACACATTTCTTTTGAATAGTTTGTTGGCTGAAAGTACTGTGTTAATGTGTCAATACAGGATGTGCAGCATTGTTTATAATGGCAATGTTTTGTTTTAAACATTCTCCTTTGCTACTACCTTAAGGGGTCCAGAGTGTGTTAAGTATTGGGTTCCAAGCTACTGTATAAGCTTAGGAAGCACCATCATCACAACTCCAGTTATGGCCATAAAAATTTTCAAACATGTTTTCCAGGCCTACATTTTGGCTTTACATAAGCTTACCAGTTTTACTAACCTTTAGTTCTGCTGGGTCTACAGCAAGTTATTTTTTTCAACACCATGTGAGGATTCCAGGAACACATTTGGAAACATTCCATTTTAGGTAGGCACAGTAGTTACATGAGAAGCTTTTTGGTTTTACTGAAGAGGTATGATGCTTGTCCACAGTAAAGCCTCTTAGCAGTGTTTGAGCAGAGGGAGGGTACCCTAGAGAGTGATGGCTGAAGTGGTGTGTATTATTTAGAGACTGCTTGAAGAAGCAAAAGTGAAACCTAATCTTGGGGATTTTGCCTGACAGAAAGTTGTAGTGTCTTAAATGTTAAATGTTAAATTGCTATGCTACTGAGGCCTTGGTGACGCTCCCAAAGGAGTGCTTACTTCTGAAGGCCTTGGTAACTTAATTTTTTGTTTTTAACAGCTGATCTGCACAGAGCTGTATTGAATTTTCAGAATGTAATGCTGGGCTGAATGCTCTTAACTACTTTACATGGTGAAGACATTAGGAGTGACAGTTGTATCTAGAGTCAAATCTACTTTCAGTATGCTTAGGAAGGGATCATCTAATCTTTTTTGTTATGTAGATTGCTAATGAGTCTGAATGAGTACAATCTATGAAGCAATCTATGAAGTTTATGATAAAAACAAGATAAAAGAAATTTTCATCCCAGTTTGCCACTAGTATCAGGCTAGTATGCTGCTAAGTTGGTGAAGACATTCAACAGACAGTTAAGCCGAATTGCCTGAATGATTGAATTTCAAATCTAGGGAGATACAGGTGCTAGTTTTTGGCAGATCAGAGTTTCAGCAGCTCTTATGAAACACATAATGGATTCTGCACATGTTTAAATATTTATACAGTACTCTGTATATGTGTTACAGTATAAAGCAACTTTTGTCTACTGTTTTGCCCAGAGAAAGCGAGATGACTTTAAAACCCAATTCATATTCACAAAGTAACATTTCCACTGCTTCTTAGTGGTTGCTAACTAATAATAAATTACATTTTGTGAATAACAGTTTATAAATAGTGTAGCGCTACTCGTGCCATAACCCTTGGAAGTCTCTGTGACAGATTTTCCTTCCCCCAAGCACTCTGTTCCAGTTTCCCCACAGAAATGATACAACACAAAAGGTTATTGAGCAAGGTCAGTCTTTATAGTAAAAGTAATGCTCTTCCCATTATCGGTAACTGAGGGAATGAATAGGAAGAAGCTAAACTGTCCCTGCTCCAATGGCTTTTAAATTTTGTACCCAGGCCTTCTTAAAGCCTTGTCCCAATCACAATAGTTACAGGTGAGCACATGGGTATGCATTACAAAATTCACCAACCAACAACCTTCAACAAAGCTGATTTCTTCACTGTAACTGGCTAACTGATTAGGTTACAGGAATAATCATGGTTGCGTCAGTTCTCTGCTCAGTTGTGTGGTATTGCTTGACTGTTCATCAAAGTGAAAAGTTGGAAGTCCACAGCACAGCATACATCTAAAGTGGCAATTTCCAAACAGTACACATAGGAGTGGCAACATCTGTCAGCACAGTAGTTAATCAAGTTTGCAACTTGCTTTGACTATTAGCTGCACACAGTTTTAAATGAGTAATTTAAGTGGTAACCTGGAACATCATAGTGGAAGCTCAACAGAGAAGCTGGTAGAGATTTCATATATTGACTCCCTGACTTAAGAAAAGATTTATCTACCACCACATACTTTCTCTAAAACACACTCAGCCTTCTTAGCATCATTTGCTGATCTGCTGTGGCTGCAGTGATTATCATATCAGTTAGATTTACCATGTTGTACTTGGTTTGTATTACATAGAATCCCAGAGAGGGATGAAGGGGGACATCACTGCTTTGTCTCATGAAGCTGAGATTATGTTTTAGGCCTTGCTGACCTGGTAGTGAGTTTGTACCAATTTCCTTTTTTTTTAATAAAAAATAGGCTTGCCATTACACCATCTGGGTTGCCTGCTGAAACACTGAGCTTTTTTCATTTGTCAACCCCTTGTGGATGCCTGTAGCTGGAAAATTATTGACATCTGATGTATTTCAATGTCCTGCCATGAAATAATGTTTAATCCATAGAAACCGTGTATAAAAGTCAATTAGGGGAATGTCTGGCTTTAAGTCAATCTGCAGTAATTGATCCGGAGAGCTTGAGAAGAGACCATTACCCTATGGGTACAAAAGCAGGGGGTCTTTTAAGGAATGAAGAAAATGTTCCCTGAGTATTAAGGTTCTTTTAGCTCTGAATTGATTAAAACAGTTTTCAGAGGATACATGTGCGCATTTACCATTGGACTAAATCGGTTGGTAATGCTCATGATTGTACGGCTGGGGCACAGCCTGGAGGAACAAAAAACTGGTCCAGAGATCTCCAGTGAAGCTCTAGTTGTTCTTATAATATACTCATAAACACTAAGGGTTTATTTTGACTTATTTTACACTATAATAGTAAATGATAAGAATGTTTAGCTGTTAAAGATCATTCACAAAATTTCACCAATGTAATGAATTAGGTGTATTCCTACTTTTATTTTTCTGTACTTTGACATTATTGCAAACATGATTCCTTCTATGTAAAGAGCTGCACACTGTTTCTCCCTTTCTAATACCACTATAAAATACAACATTGATTATTATTAATTGTTTTGAGTTAACATAAACTAAAAGCATTTTATCAGTTCTTTTCATCAATCCTTGTAGACATTTACAGTTTACAGAGAACAATAAACCATTTACTCATAGTTCAATTGCAGGTATTTTTTCCTTTTTTTTTGGATACCACTCTGTTATGCCTTTATTCATGTTCCTGTCTATCAGGTACAGATGCATAATGAGCAGATAAATCACATTTTTTCAGTTCAACTCTGCTGTTTCCCCTAACCTTACTTTGAACATTCTGAAACTACATAAGACACTTAAAAAAAAAATCTTATTTTAAAAAAAAAAACAGTTAAAAGATTAGAATACATAATCAAACATATACCTGTATGTATGTATGTATCTATGCGTGCATGTACATGCTGTCTCACCCCAATACACACAGCTTTCTAAGTGCATTGTAAAGTTGTTCTTATTTCTACTTTTTATGCCCTTGGTGCTCTGTAACATCAATTATTATGGACAAAAAACAGTGAGGAAATTTTCCAGTCTCTGTTCTTCCCTTTCCAGTGTAACACTTCTCCCTACCTTCCACTCAATAACATACATCTTTGTACATTTCTGCGCCTAGTTCAGTCCCTCTCTGGCATATTGAGTAATTGAGCAACAAATACAATACCAGGTATTCCAGACTGCTCTACAAATACTACCTTGACCGAAATGGTTTCAAGAGGGACAACTACATTTCTTACAGGCATTTTCAGTAACATTGAAATGTGAAAACAACCACCACCTGCTCTCATGTCTGTCAAAAGAGACATCCCAGTGTCTTCGAATTCATTTATGAATGCTAATTTGGGGACGGCACGGTGGCGCAGTGGTAGCGCTGCTGCCTCGCAGTTGGGAGACCCGGGTTAGCTTCCTGGGTCCTCCCTGCATGGAGCTTGGATGTTCTCCCCGTGTCTGCGTGGGTTTCCTTCGGGTACTCCGATTTCCTCCCACAGTCCAAAGACATGCCAGTTAGGTGCATTGACGATTCTAAATTGTCCCTAGTGTGTGATTCATGTGTGTGCACCCTACTCAGGGTTTGTTTCCTGTGTTGGCTGGGATTGAATCCAGCAGACCCCTGTGACCCTGTAGTTAGGATATAGCGGGATGGATGGATGCTAATTTGAGTTCATTTTGAAAATGAGTATATGTAGCTACACAAAAAGTTGATTTGACCATACTTAATTTTGTTTTCTCTACTATAGACAACAGTAAAGTCATTCCTATTTTTTTTTAACATACTGCTTTCAGGTATGGATAGTCTTGCATGTTTGAGCTTTGAAGAATACCTGTATACTGCTTTATGTCTAATAAATTTCTCTAAGACAGAGAGATAATTTGACTGTAAGTAAAGTTGTTTAGGAGCACCCAAAAACACAAATTTTGAGACAGTGCTACATGCGTGACTAGTATTACATTCACTGATCATTTTTTTCCAAAAGTTCAACTGCTGCCTTGCTCAGTTTATGGTGTAGAAAATGTTTGGGAGACGCTGTACAAGCTTAATAGCTTTAGCTATTTTTCCAGGTATGTTCTGTGTTCCATGGATGAGTCTAAGTACATGACCATTCTTGTCTTCAAAGTGAAAGTATGAATGAGTTCACAATGGCCCAAGAGCCCTGACGCTATCAGCCAAATGTACAAGCAAATGTACATTGTCAGTTTGGGACCTTTTTCACATAAAGCCTACCCATCTCAGCACAAAACCTCCATCATAGATTTTCAGCATGATTTATATGCTCATGGGATATTGATGCCACCAACAGAATGAATATAGCCTCACTTAAAGGAAGGAAATGATTGTAGTATGGAGCATCAAGTATGCCACAGCTGGACCAAAAAACAACAAGATTGACCAGTACTCAGATTTTTTAAAGTAAAAAAAAAAAAAAGTTTGTAGTTCTGTAACTACAAACTGATCGATAATGCCGAATTGAAGAAGGAGGATAGATTTCACTCAAGGGTCTATCTATTTCATTCACTGATTTATTCATACTAAAAGGCTCACGAGAGAATTCAGTAGAAAAACCAAAGGAACATAAGGGTTTGCATGACCCTGAGTAATGACACTAATGTCTTAGCAGGTAAATCATATGTGCCTGCAATGGTCAGAACTTTGCATATGAAAGGATCAGCTGCTTCTGCAAACTGAACTGGGACACCCTCATTTTCCTTTTTATACAAAGTGTCACACAGAGGTTTGAGAAAAGTTAACATGGAAGGTTATGAGTCTCCAAGCCACAAACCTGCAAAGATCATATTTTCCCTCTGGATATGTTAAGTGAATCTTAGTTAATTTGTTATGAAATAAAAAGGCCAAACAGAGAACTTTTAAGAATTAAAGATTCCCCAGTTAGTGTAGATTCATTTGTGAATAGTTATTAGGGCTTCTTTTAAGATGTGAAAAAACTGCTTAAATTTATGTAAAATTTTTAGACATTCTGTTTGTGATTCTGCTGGACAATGCAGCATAACAAGATTTAGCAAATCATTAAGGGCTCTTCCTGAAATTGCCTCGAATGGCATATATTATAATAAGGATTAGACCCTCTCCAACCGAAATTGGTACATTACGATAGAGTGGACTGTCTCCACAATTATTCACCTCTTTAGAGCTGCCCTCACCTGTGAAGCCCTCCTCTAGAATACTATCACAATACAGACCATCATCAAACTCCCAATCCTCAATAAAATCAGGAAATCTGTTTTCATAAATGGTACCCATTGTATCAAACAACTCAAAATCTGAATCTAAACTAAGAAACGACTGAGCAACGTCCCCTATATAGTCCAGTGTTGTGGGAGCTTGTTGACCTACACTATGTCAGACAGCTCAGTTCTGTTGATAAGAGGTCCTTTAATACAAGCATCATCTGTTTTCTGAGATGGGATGAATACCTCATTTTGTTCTAGCATACTCTGGTCAATTGGTGAGTTTAGATGGTGAGAAGTTGATGCTTTATCCTGGCCCCTGATGCTGCTGCATATGCATGACAAGGTTTGCTCTAAAATACAAGAGAGAGAATAAAAAAAAAAATGAATTGTGTGTGTGCGATAGAGAGAAATATGATGTAATATTTACCTGAACAGGCGGCACGGTGACGCAGTGGTAGTGCTACTGCCTCGCAGTTAGAAGACCCGGGTTCACTTCCCACTTCCCTGTGTGGAGTTTGCATGTTCTCCCCGTATCTGCGTGGGTTTCCTCCGGGTACTCCGGTTTCCTCCCACAGTCCAAAGACATGCAGGTTAGGTGGATTGGCGATTCTAAATTGTCCGTGGGTGTGGATGTGTGTGTTCTGCGGTGGGTTGGCACCCTGCCCGGGATTGCTTCCTGCCTTGTGCCCTGCGTTGGCTGGGATTGGCTCCAGCAGACCCCCATGACCCTGTGTTCGGATTCAACGGGTTGGAAAATGGATGGATGGATATTTACCTGAACACTTTGTCTTACGTATATCCTGCTGTAAAAACATGAAAAGACAGAAGGATGAGGATTAGAAGTTTAATTTATTTTTAGTTGTTCAAGCAATTTTGATAACTAAAGTACACAGACCGACTCACTAAAATTGTAAGGGTTGCTGTCTTCTATCTTTCTTCTCCAGCAAGGCACATGTCTTTGTGCCTTTTTTGAACTGCAGACTAAAAAAATCCACAACATAGGTAGGCATAATATAATAAAATTATTAAAAAAAGAAAGAAAAAATGCATATTTGCACAACTTAAAGTGTATACAATCATGTAAACTGCTACTTCTACCTTAAAAATAACAGATCTACTCACTTTCTTTTTTAATATTGTACTCTTACATAAAGAAACACAGGAGTGGTAACAAAAAAGTGAGAAAAAACATGGTAAAACAAAAATTCTGGTCAAAATAATAACATTATCTTGTGTCACAGATACAACTTAGGATAAATGTAGTTAGCATAGATTCAATTAGGACTATCATTATAAAAGCCAAATGAATGAAAACAGTCTGTGCTGTGGTCAGACTTTTGCAAAGGCAAGTTGACTTCAAAATTTCAACTTATTGTACATAAACTTGTTTGTTGCAATTTTGTAGTGGTAATTGTTACAGACATGCAGAGCAAGGTTATTATAGTTTTGCCTTTTTATATTAGTTTTTATTTCTATATTTTTTCTGACCTTACTTGGAAATTCAGTTTAATTTTAGTTTTCTTTCATCATGTACTTTTAGTTTTAGTTTAGTTTTTATTTTAAAAAGACGTTTCTATTTTATTTTTATATATATATTAGTTTCACTTTTAGTTTTAATAATTATAGTATGGTTAAAGAGCTTCTATGGAGTTTAGTTTTTGTGTCACAGAACAGAACAGAGACAGAACTGTTCACTTAACAGGTTTGGCTATAATATGAATTTAATGTTAGTGGAAGCTTGCTACATTAAACAACACACTTTACTATTTGGTTTTGTTTTTGTCTGATAAAAACAAGCACAAAACCAGGTGCTGAATATGAACAATTTTACACAATTTTATACTTTTAAAAATATTTTTTATGTCACTTGTGCTGAGCAAACCTGCGCTGACTGTTGGCACTTTTTAATTTTCCTTTTATTGCCCAGAATGGGCCAATTTGTAATGAAATTTAGGTTAATTTTAAGGTGTGAGGGTTTTTTACTCTAAATGTCTACAACACACAACATATCCTGCTTCAACGACAATGTGCTTATAATGAATGCCTTCAATACTTCTTTCAAAAATCTCAAACACTGGGCTTTGTTATTTTCTACCAGCCATATTGATCTCTGATTCCTTCTCAGGCACAAACAATTTATAGACTGAATTTTGCACCTGCAGGCCTGGAAAGATATAAAAAATAAGAAAACAAATTCTACTGTGTTTTGACAGGTGTGACGATGAAAATCACGGGGGTTAAGGAAGAACAGGACTCTTAGGGTTGAATCAGTGAGCAGACCCCACCTAACTGTATTGACGGGAATAAAGAAAAACAAGCATGCATTGTGAAAGTTAGGGGCAGTGAGACTTGAATAGCCCATCATAAGAACAGTAAACCCTTAATGAGCAGAGCATGAGCAGTTAATAAGAGTATGGACAGGTATAAAATGACAGAGACAACATCTGAGATTAAGAACAATTTATGCATTATCTAAACCTGTTTATCCAGAGCAGGATCATAGGAACCTGGAGCCTACCCCAGCAGGTTTGGATGCAAGGCAGGAAAAATCCCTGGTATTCAATATGTATGATATGGCTGATGTTAAGAGCAAAAAGAATATGTTATTTCAGCTATCTGATTTGAGAGAGAGAGAAACATTGAAAAAATGGGGACAGATATTTTAAAGCATAATTCTGCTACTGGATTATTTACACAGTATCAGGTATTTTGAGCTGTAAATATAAACTAAAAAAGATAAATTAATAAATACAGAATAAATACAAAAAGAAATTAGTATATTTAGCTTTTCAGCACTTGGCAGACTCTCTTCCCCCACCTACCTGTAGTTCAGTAGAGACATTGCCAACGCAGGAATTTTACAAGGTTTGTATCTCTTTGTTGTTAAACAACGTTTTTAAAGCAAAAGTGATAGGTCAGCAACAATATGCTAATCTTGTATGATGACCTTGTCAGTCTCGCGATCAGTGCAGTTTTATTTTCAAAAATCGAGAGTGGTATCCCTAAGACTTTCTCGTGTACTCAGATATGGGAATGGATATTTGAGGAGTAAACTGCAAGACAATGATTATATTATTTACACTAAAGAACCATCAACAACAAATCAAATTAATAACATATTGAACAATTATTATAAAAATTAAGTTGAATAAATCAGACTCTGCAGCTGCATGAATAAAAAAAATCGAGTATGTGTTCAGGTAAAATACCACTTCCGGTTAATGGATTTGGCCCAAAAGTTAATACTGATCTACAGTTTGGTGTAACAACCACAT
>JANRMT010062837.1:8396890-8428851 GCA_026402145.1 Polypterus bichir lapradei
ACACACACACATATATAATTCCAAAAAACGGTATTTTCGGACTCGGGGAGTTCTAAAACGTCAACATACATCAAAATGTCGATGTCGATTTTTTTCATGATTAGTATACTTTCTCTATACTTTGTATACTTCGTAGGCGAAGTAGCAGGTGAATTACTGTCAACAAAAACCAGGCACCTAATTACATCTTGATATACAAGTGAAAAGAAAGGCACGTAAATTTGCTTTCTATCCCACAGGCTTTACACGCATATTCAGCTTGCTCTGTCACCGCAAATGCATTGATGAATACGTGCGGGCGGTTCGTGGTGGATGGCTTTCAGTTTTACAGTTAAATGTTATAAAGGTTAAAAACTAACAGCAAGAAAATTAATTCAAAAACTAAAACTAAAATTATTTTTAGTAAATTATTTTATTTCAGTTAGTCTTTCCAGCTACTTTAATTGTTCCATTTAGTTTTTCATTTTAGTTGTGTTAATTACTTTATTTCAGTTTACAAGTTGTTTTTCTAATAATAGTTTCAGTTTTGATTTTAGTTTTCGTTAACTATTATAACCTTGATGCAGAGTACCCTCACTCATCAGACTTTCAAAGAATGGGAATGCAATGGATGAACCTACACAACTGTTACAATAACCTGAATTTCACAATTTTTATAAGTACTTTTTTTAACTGGCAAATCAAATATACGATCTTTTGTATTTTTAACACTTCACTAAGTAGGAAAAAACAGTATAGACTAGTATAAAAAATAATAAAGAGATGCATTTAATTACTGAGGTGTGCAAATGAATCTATTTAATATGTTACTCTTTTATTATTATATATAATACATCCAGTTATTGTGATGATATATATCCAAAATGTCAATACATGGGCTTTCCTTCTAATCGTATATGTTGGTGGTTTAAAAGCTTTACATCAGGGGTGTCAAACTCTAGTCCTGGAGGGCCGCAGTGGCTGCAGGTTTTCATTCTAACCATCTTCTTAATTAGTGACCAGTTTTTGCTGCTAATTACTTCTTTTAATTAACTTGACTCAGGCCCTTTAGTTGTTTCATTTTCCTTAATTAGCAGCCAAACAATAATGAGACACAAAACAAGCCGCCACATTACACAATATCTGAAAATAAAGAAAGGCGAAGGTCTCGGTAAGGTTGATCTCTCAACTCACCAAAACACTTTGATGATGTTCTTATGAAAAACAGAAAATCAACAGTTTTGGAAATGTCAGCTGAATGAGAGTAACAAGAAGCCGTGGAATTAAATAACAAGTTTAATTAATGGCAAGAACTGGCTTCTCATTAAGAAACTGGTTGGAGTTTGAAGCCCCAGTTTAGCTGGTCATCTGTTGGCTCGTTTCACGTCTCATTTCTGTTTGGTTGCATTTTAATGAGGAAACAAATCAATTCAGAGGACTGAATCCTTAAAAACAGGCCTATTAAAATGTGAATTAGCAGTGAAAACGGGTCACTGATTAGGAAAAAGGTTAGAATGAAAACCTGTAGCCGCTGCAGCCCTCCAGGCCTGGAGTTCGACACCCGTGTTCTACATAGAGGTTTATTGACTTGGCACTTTTAGTACATTTTTATATATTGAAACACATGTCCCTTTTAACCCCTTTTTACTATAAATGTTTTCCTTTTGATCTCGCTTACAAAAAAAATACAATAAATACGCTATGCTCTTGTCATTTTCAATAGAGAGAGTACAGCTTTTGAAGCTTTACCTTTTGTAATGAAAATATATTTAAACAACTAGCCATGTGCGCCCAATTACGTTGCGTGTGTTAAAGTTGTGTGTGAAGGGCTCCCTGTTTAAACGCGGCTGCCAGTTGTGAACTAGGCCCTTCGTCGCACAGCATTATGATTTTTTATAAGGGAAACAAAATTACAAAACAAAACCCTTGGATATTGATTCGATAGGAACGGCCTACTCGGAATCACTGTCCGAATCGTAATTATGTGGTGGTGTAGGAGCATTTCTGCTTCTGTCCGTTCACAGTCCGTCTCGTTTTCACGACACTGTCATTTCCTCTCACGATCTCTTCTCAACCTTTCTCTAATCTCGCAGGTTGCTTTGTGGCAATCCAAAGAGTAAGGCAATAGACATGGAGCAATGGTTATAAAAGGGGGACACATAGGTATCCAGGCTCTTTAAAGCATAAATAGGGATCACTTCACTGACATGTGAGCAAGTCATGGTACAACTGTGAGAAACGCAGCACTCGCCAGCTACAACATAACAATAATAATTTCCGGAACGTGCCGTTACGTTGTCATTCATTTTACCCACTGTCTTTCTTTCATTCATATGTTACGTAGGCACGTACCTTTTATCTTCAGCAATCTCATTCTCTAACCAGGCCTCAGGAGCTAACCAGTGTAACACTGTCCACCACCCCTTTTGTTATTCCGGCACATTGTTGACATCCGTGAGTAACAACAACGTACTAAACTGGTAGGTGGTCTACGCATGCGTGGAATTCGCGGACAAACACAGATCAAGATCTAAATGAAGACCTCTTTAGTTAATTTAAAGCACAACAATTTGTTTAGTTTGAATGTCTGTGTTTTGAGGTGCGACTGGCGTACTACAGTCTTCAGCAGTATAAGCCTGGAGGATATTCTTAATGCAATGCCTATGTTTTAGCTGTCTCTCTACTGCCATCTAGTGCTTCTTCTTCTAATTCATTCGCGGACAAACAAAGATCAAGATCCAAATGAAGATTATATATAGAAATAGCATAATTAACTGACAAAATAATGATGAAGACAATATCAAAATTTAAATGTATATTATTAACTTCTAAAGCATTATTAATGTAAACAAGAATTTAGAAATATTAGATCATCTGAAAAAAATAGTCGGAACTTTTGTCCGAGGTGCTTCTCATCAAACAGGAATTTCATGAACTAAGATGATGCTTAGTTGCCTCGGTTACCAAGTGTGATTTGCACTAGTCCTCTAGGCTCGGATAAGCCCGGTGTGTTAGTTTAAGAGAAGCTTAATTGCTAAGCTTACGTTGTGAAATTCCCACGTATCAATTTAATAACATAAAAATAATAAATATGCCTTTATTGGTGTTCAAACGGCATGATGGAAAAGGTGGTAGTAGTAGTACAGGAAGTCGAAACATCTGCACTCCAAAAAATTCATCACTGAATGACAAAACTTTACGCAAGCTGTGATTGGACGAGTTTTGTCATGCCCAGTGATTGTAAGCTGTGATTGGATGAATTCTGTTAATTCCCCGTATGCTACATTAAGCAGCACCAAAGGAATGCAAAAGTAGTATCGCTTCGAGCTCAGGTAAAAAAAAAAAAGTTTACTTTATAGTCATTAAGCAAAATGCATTTTTAAAATCTGTTTCTATATAGCCCAACTTAATTTGTTTTGTCGTTTAAATTATTTAATGTTTGATTGGAAAACGTATCTCCTTTAGTCTGTTAAACAATACCATTAGCAACAAATGTGGATCTACATTTGTTAAACAGCTGAAGCTAAATTCACTACTTAAATACAATTGCATGAACAATCATCAGTACCTTTTCATCTTGCTATCTACGTATCTTTCTAATTTTGTAGTCTGTTATATTACTATTCACTATGTCTGGAAGGGATTTGTGAAAAAGGCCAAGAAATCCAGCATTAAAAATGAGGGATACTACAGTATTCCGTTATTGTCTCCTCAGCCACAAAGTGCGGGCGAGTAAATCTGCCGTTTATGTTATTTTTAAAACTAAGTTTCAAAAACGTTTTATCAAATATCTTTGCTAATTTTGTTTTAGCTAATGTTCCATTTAATTTCTATTCCAATTTGGTCTTAATGTTGCCAATTTTCAAAATTATAAGTCGTTTGTTTGAAGCTGCCCTTTGGAGCACTAACTGTCATTTCTTGCTGTGTGAAACAACTTCACAGAAATCTTATACTTTTTTTAAATTTAGTATTTGGTTAGCACTATCATTGCTCTGTATTTTTGATTTAATATTTATTTTAATTTTGTTTTATTGTACAGAGCTGTGTGACTTGTCTATGATAGGCGCTTTATAAATACATTTTTACTTACTGTATATTCAGCCGAATTAGTATCAAACCTTTCAGATAATATATTTGGCTCTTACAAAGGCAAATTTATTTATTATTCCCTAAACTAAAAGTTCTGTGGAATCACTGGCTAAATAATTTTCTCTTCATTGTTGACAGATTACTATGTCATTGTCAGATTTGAAGATGGGTATACAGCCAAACTTTTCTGCAACAATAATGTTTTTTACCCAGATGAAACACAAGTGTCTTTGTCCAGGCAACCAAGTCCTTGCCAGGTGGTCAGATAGAAGGTTTTAGATTGCTGTAATTGAGTTTGTTGGTCAGCTCTCAAAGCTGCAGGAGGAAAATTTGATAGTGACCACACATTGGCTACAGATGTTTTTAAAGTCACTCCCTTTCAAAGCTTAGAGCCAAAAGGACAGTTACATTATGGAGAGGCGTCTGTCTTTACTGAAATGAATGCTGTCCAGCAGCTTCCTTCCCCTCATCAGTTACCAGCTTAAGAGTCGTTTCTCAGTATGCTTTGTGAACGCTGGCCCGGACACACACAGACGGACAACATAGTTCACCCAACACACTGTTTATTTACACTATTTACAGTTTGAAGTGCACAAACCCCAGTGCCTCTTGCACCGATTCCCCCAAAGTCCAGGGCTCACAGTCTCTGTGCCTTCTCTTCCTGGCCGCCTCCAGTCCTCTCCCCAGCTCAGTCTCGCTACCTCCCGACATCCACCACTGACTGGAGGGAGGCGGCCCCTCTTATGGGAACCCGGATGGGCTCCAGCTGCTTCCCGGCAATTAGTCTTGGCCACACCCCTGTGTGGCGGAAGTGCCGGCTGCGCTCCCGGAAGCCGTCCGGGTGTCCCCGGTCGTCTTCCCCCCGGCACTTCCTGGTGTGGCGGAAGTGCCGGGCTCCTGGGATGATAAGGCACTGGGGCGCCACCTGGCGGTGGCCACGGGTCCCTACAGGGCTGGGCTTCCAAGCCACCAACCCGAGGCCTCCTGCATAACCAGGATGGACACCCCTCTCGGTCTGGAGGAGGCACATGCCCTCCTCTGGTCCTCCAAGGCGTCCCGGCCAGGCTCCAGCCCCGGCCGGGGACCACACGGGATAAACCGGCATCGGGGCGCCGCCTGGCAGTGGCCACAGGTCCCTACAGGGCTTGGCTTCCTAGCCCTTTACCCGAGGCCCCCAACATAACAAGGACGGACGCCCCCTCGCGGTCTGGAGGAGGCACAAGCCCTTCTCTCGTCCTCCTGAGCGTCCTGGCCGGGCTCCAGCCCCGGCCGGGGACCACAGCTTCTTCCTTCACCTTGTGAGCCAAATTTGGTGGTCAGAGTCACCACAATAAAATATAGCCTTTATGGAAAGAACAAGTTCTAGTTCAAGCCCACCTCCTTCTATGGCAAAGACAGTGATTGTGGAGCCCAGCCCGCAGTTGGATCCTGATGAAGTACACCGTCAGCCAGGGCAAGAGTAGTTTCCATGTGTGTCATGCAAAACTGAAGCTGAAAAACTACAAATAAAAAAGCAGAGGCTGGAACAACTAATTTCAAGCATTGGTAAGTGAATATTTTTTAGCCATACATAGTTGATACATGTCAAAACACTTAAGTTTAGAATTTTCTCTCACAAAAGTACTGAATTACTAATTTTTAGATGTGAATGTTCTTACTAATACTCATTTTTGTAACAATATAGACACAAATCACAACCCATTTTAACAAATTCAATCCCCTTAAAAGTCAGTAGGCATCTCATAACAAAATAAATGCATAAATAAATTAATCATGGATGAAGAGTCATCCTCTGTTTGAATTTTCCCGGGGATAGCCTCCTGTATCCGGCAAAACTGAAAGTGGAATGGCAGGGTCAATTCTATGTCTTCGCTAGCAAGGAAGATGCAGAAAAAGAATTAAGAAAGCTGATCCCGGGACTATTCTGATACATAATAGTGAGTCATGGCGGTTAAAACGATGAAGGAAAGATTAATAATCTTTTGTCTGATCTATTCGTTTTAAAATACGGGTTTTTATCAGCATATATTCTCATTATTACTTAGTATTACTAGGGCGCTATATGTTTATGTTTTATTGTGCTTAATTATTTATCTATTTATTTATTTTTCTCTTTTTCTTTTCTAATTATCTCATCTCTACCCTAAACGAGACTGTTCAATATCATACCCTAGGTTTACTGTTATTGCTATTACTGCATTAAGACTGGTTATGCTTCTTCTGGACACATTTTTAATACCATCCCCTGGGTTTATTATCTGGGTGTATCATCTTAATGCACTAAAATTGCTGAAGACTATATATATATTTTAAGTGTAAAACTCCTTTTTTTTTATTTTATTCTTAGAGATATCTCTATCCTTTAACCCTTAAGCGCCGCTGCATTGGAGCTTGTTTTGCTTTGGACGTACTCTGTCTCTGGGTATGTCAGAGGACTGGGACTATGTGAAGTGGGTTTTAGCCTCACTTGGGGAGGCAAAAAGGGAGGGTGGGGGGTTAAGGGGGGGAGAGAAAGAGAGCAGGCCTGATCTATACCTAATCTATCCTCTCAGTCTTTATAATTATAATAAGACTATAAAATGACATCGAATTTTCCCGGGGAAAATGTAGATACAATTAAATACAAGTAATACTTCTCACAAAGCTAAGCAAAATATTTATATAAAAGTTGAGGTAAAATACCACTTTGGGGCAATTTGACAGACCTAAAGAGCAGTCTTAAAGCAATTGTTCGACCAAACGTGAGTACATTTTTTTTAACACGTATATACAGTAGTTCATCACTCAGTACATGTCTAGTGCATAAATTAGTCTGTTTTCTTGTTAGAAAGTGCCAATACATGGCTAATGACACTAACGTATAAGTGGAAATATACAGCTACAAGACCTAACTTTATACTAAATGCTCCAAATGGCTGGCTTACTTCATAAGATTTAATTTCTTCTAAATAACTTTTTTAATTTAGCATTTTGTCATTAAACAATACAATGACTCAATACCAAATTTCTACATCACTTTCTTGGCTTTTTTTCATCTTGTGAGATATCGATGTTGTGTGTGTGTGTGTGTGTTGCTGTTTTTTTTTTTTTTTTTCTCTCCCTTTCGTCGTCCTGCTTAAATAGTAATGACCCAGATCAAATTGACGTTGGGTAACAGTTCCTTGGCATTATCCTTCCCATTTTGTTTCCAGGGGACTGCATTTACACAGACACACGTAGACCTTATAAATGGGACAATGCTATAAAAGATGCTACTCCGCACAAAATACATTTAAGACATAATTCATGTAGCACCACTACAACAATTTAAATCAAGTTTTTCTCTATAAAAACCTCTTTTAGACCTTTTTTCATGAAGGTGTACTATATACGAATGGGTGGAATAATAGGAGTCTCCTGATATCCAAGGAAATGATTACTGCCTAATCGTGGCTTTTGCCTATGCAGTTTGTTTTTCCTTAACAGAGAACAATATGACACAGCATAGGAATCCACAAGTCTAATACGGAAGATTAAGAAGTTAACATGCATTTTTGGTTTAAGTTTGAAGAATGTTGATAGAATGTGTTTTTAGTAAAATGTTAGGTCTTGGTTATAGGTGTTAACAAGTAATCAAAGACCAATAATTGCATGCACTGGGGTTCTCAAACAAGAAAAAAGCAAATTGGGGCACCAGGCATGACACTTAAGGTGAGTGGAAAAACTGGGTCCACAGTATTGTTTTGCTGATCTGCTGCTTTAATGTACATCTTTCATTGTAACAGTAAAACATCTTCATACAGGCCAAACTTTTGAGCATTCAAAATAGTAATTATTTTAGTCTCAGGTCTCATTGCAGTCTTATTTATGAGAAAAGTTAATCAACAGTTTATTTTTGGGACTATTAATAGCTGACGAGCTATTTAAATACTACTGTTTTGTTGCATTTGTATGGCTGCAGTAAAAACATTAAAACACTTATCCTGCTTTTCCAAGAACACACTAAGTTCTACTTATAACATTAGGACATAGTAATGATTGAAGGGATGTTGCAGAGAGCTTAGCATTACCAACTGCTGTCGACACTAACATAGATATTGTCCTAATGTTATTGTTTTTTCAGTATGTTTGAACCTTTAGTTGCAATGAGTCCAGTTAATATCATGGCAACACTATTACAGAGCAGGTGTTGTATATAGCCTACTATTAATATTCAGTGTATCAGAATTTGATTACACAATGCCAGTATTAGTTGTTGTTTTACAGATATATAAGATGAAAAATAAACAGTGTTTGGAATAATGCATTTAAACCCATAATAAGTATGCCTCTTTATAGGTAATTTTGTCTTTGGCTTGCAGACTGTGAACAACTTAATGCAATTCGAGTCTTCCTAGACAGTGTTGGGGAGTAAAAGAATGTACTGCAGTTTCCAGTTCCAGTTTTGGCCACAAAGAATTATTTCCAGGGAGTGGGCTCTTCTTGTCTTCTGTCAGACTGGTCGTCATGCACCAAGAGGCCAAACAAGATTACATGCAGCTTTTTTCACTTGCTTTTTGACCACTTTTTTTCTGTCAAAGAATATTCGATGGCTTTTGGAAAACATGACAAGATTTTTTTTTTTCTCACATACATATTTTATGTATGTATTGTATATCATGCATCTCTAAAATGTGTTGTGTTGAAAATAAAATAACCATTAGCTATTTACAGAGATTTTTCTTATTCCTTCTGAACTACAGCATATGTGATGCGGAGTGGTGTAAGTGGATGACCTTGGTGGAAATGTCCAAATTGAAGAAAGCCCGTTTTTAACAAGTGCCGCACAAGAGCCTGTAAGGGCAGCAGCAATTCACCCTAAGGAGGCTTACACCCTCTGTTACTTATTCTCTTACTCTCTGTAATATTTATCCTCCTTTATTCCCCCAACACTGCAAAACTGGGTAATGTAAAGCAGTCACACAGTAAAATGCATACATTGCTGTGAATTGTGTGTTTTTTTTATTATGAAAAATTATATAAATGTAAATACAGTATTTTCTTTATTATTTACAAGTATATAGAATTTTGGGGGGAAGACTAATGCCTATACTTGTTTACCTGAGTTTCTTCTAAGTAGTTTTGATGTTCTTAACTTAAAAGTTCAGTTTTTTTTATCATATAAAATGCTTACATTGATGAACAATTAGTCATTTTGTTTGACAGTTTGTTTTTTTAAAATTGCAACATTAGCTTAAATAGAAACTTTTATGTTTAAAAAGTTGAAAAGTTAATATAGAAATATTTTCTTCAAAGACCAGTGTATAAAACACAGCAAAAGAAACATGTTTGACTGTAAGTTGCCATGAGTGTGACTACTGGTGAACTCTGTTTTTTGGTATTGCTTTATTAATGTAATTTGAATTTACAATAAAAAATATTTTGAATTATATACTGTTGTTTGTGGTTTCCAGTTTTATCTGCATTGCTATTGAGGTATGTGATGGATACCCTGTTCCAGTAAGGCTCCAGCGTTGCTTTTATTTAGTACAGGGAGAAATAAAAAGTCATTATAAAGGCTTAGAGGATACACTACTAAGATCTCTGTACATTCTTCTATTTCGCATCTACAGTATATCTGAATTTTGTCTCAATCTTGGCTCTTTTCTGTTTAGGATTGTTGCTTCTAAGGAATTTTAGGAGAAATAGAGGAGTGAAAGATGAAATCTAAACGATTCAGTAATGTGAATCAAATTTGTCTCCTGAGCACTAAATAGAACATCACTAAGCAGTGATTTTTTTTTTTTTTTTTATTCCTTTGAGTAAATTGGGGGTAACCTACATGGAGCCACTATTAAGGAAAAACTTCCTAATGTGTTAGGAGAATTTTCTTTTCCCTATATTCATTAATGCCAAAGTAGGAGGATGTATTTTTGTTTTTCCATCGTGTTTCACTGGTTTAAAGAAGATGACATTGAAATTCTGTTTATTGGTTGTCTTTGGGTGTTTAAAAATGTGTTATTTTTTTGTTTGTTTTTTTTGTTGTTGTTTTTTTTTTTTTTTTTTTTTACACTTGCTTTGCAAATATTGCATTGTGTAGTACAATATCTTTCCTGGATTAACAATATTCATAAGCACTTGAGTGAGTGCCTGGGAATGAGAAAGTCTGCTACTTCTGCAGAATCCATTAAAAGTCTAAATAAATTGGCAGAATGACCACTGAGATAATTATTGGACAAAAGAATAGCAAAGCAAATGGCCTTATTTAAAGTATAAAGGATGTTCCTGGCATGTTATGCAGAATGAGGAGACTTTGTAGCAAGGCATATGCAAGGAAGAGTGAGGAATCCAGGGCTCAAGGAACAGATACATCTTCACTGACAAATGTTTGTAGAAAGATACCATTAACGAAGAGAAGTGTGGAGAAAGACAGGTGTGAGCACACACAGGGCAGATGTTTCACAGACTTATTTTTTTTATTTTAAGAGAGTATTTGGGTGTTGCAATATCTAGAGAAAGAGAGAGGAATCCTCATAGATAAATAATTAAATGTTTTCA
The DNA here is from genome assembly GCA_026402145.1 of Polypterus bichir lapradei. Lineage (NCBI taxonomy): Eukaryota > Metazoa > Chordata > Cladistia > Polypteriformes > Polypteridae > Polypterus > Polypterus bichir. The sequence continues at coordinate 8,407,475 of JANRMT010062837.1, forward strand.
GCTCTGTAATGCATCTGTAAGGTTTCTTACTCTGGTCTAAGGTACCAGCACTTCCATCTCTTTTTCTCCATTCAGTGCCAGGGGTTTCCTACTGCTAATTCAGACTAGAAGCCACTTTTCTTTTTTCTCTTTTTATCTCATATAATCAGTGTGAGCTGACAATCATAAATTGTCTGGATGTGGAGTGCTGGTTTCATCCGTTTCTTCATTCGCAATTCATTTGAAATCTTGTTACTAATTCTGCTTAGGCTTATAAGACAGTCTCTTATTTTACACTAATCCTTTTTATCTTTTATGACAAAGAAGATTTCTTTAAAATAAAAGCCTTATTTTATGATATTGATGGAATTGAGGCAAGGATTATCCACACACTTTGTGTTTAAGGGCATGCTATCCATTTTTAGGATATAATTTAGGTTTGTAATTTAATATACCTGCCCTATCAAATAAGGCAGCACTGGCCTTGTACATTTTTGCAGTTGGAGGCAGTGCTGGTTAAATGTGACTCAGTCAGGTTGATGCTTCTTGGAACTGATTCAGTATTGGAGATTGTAGAGCTCGGAGCAAGAAGTGGAAAGGGTAGCAATGTGTCACTGTCAGGTGCAATACTGGAAATGCAACAGACCTTGGCTGTGGCTTTGACATCCTAGGACTTCCACCTGTTCCACCATTCTGTGATCTCTCCCATTTTCGTGTGCAGTTCATGCAAAAGTAGAAATAATCTTGCTAAAGAATGAAAAGACTTCTACCTCATCAGAATCAATGCCTGTGCCCATAACCCTCCAACACACAATGTTGTACTTGTTGCATATTCTCATTTTTAAATTATTCCTCAGTCTCAGCAATGTTGATTTGTCAGTTATGATTACTTAAGAAAAAAAATGGTGATCTCTTCACAGCACAGATTTTTCAGGAACTACTAATTCTTCATAGTGAGTGGTCATGCATGGTCACACACATACCCACCATGAAATTTGTTTTTGTAAACAGACATCTTAGAGACAATTTTGTGTGCCATTTGGAGGAGAGACCTTTTCAAAATAACAGTTTTATTATTGAGCTTAAACTGGATGTTTAGAGGGACTTGTGCTATTTTCATATGTTCCATTCAGTGTAAATGCACCCAACACAAAATTACAGCAGAGTAGTTTGCCTTGGAAAAAAAAGACAAAGCATTTAATGTTTGTTTGATTCTCTCAGCTGTGTTTAATTTAAAGGGTATCTGAGTAAAAATAAAGCTGCTTCAAATTGACAGTTTGCTTTTGAATTTTTAAAAAGAAGCCTGTATTTAAGCTTTTGTTATGAAATTTGCTTCTTCTGTAAAACATTACAAAACCAGTTTTCTTATTCTTCACCCTCACATTTTGTCCTTGTTTTTTCATACTGTCCATCTTGTGATCCACTCCAGTAAGATTCCCTTTAAATGCCTGTTGTTCTGTTTGTGATTATCTTAAAGAATCAGCCCTGACATTTTTCTAGTTTCTTCAGACTCCTTTAAATGGTTTTCTTGAACAGTTTCATACATGGGCTTTTGAAGTCAATGGCATGTCCAGTTAATGTATCACAAGAATTGGAATAACCCTAGTAAAATACTGCCAAAGTTTTTATTATATATCTTTATGCACAGCCCTCCAGATATGAAAATACCAATGAATTTAGCTTGATAAAAATACAAATCAGCAGTATGACACAAACCTTGTCCTCAAGATAGACAGTTTGATAGGGACCCTCTATTTGTTAAGAGGTACATCCATCAAACTTCCCTGGTATTTCTGACAAAGAAATAGTTGAGCCTGAAGATTGGGTAACATAATGTGCAAAGAGAAAGAAATGGTCCAACCTTTAAATTACTTGGCACCATTAGTTGAGCTGATTGTGAACAATGCTTTCTTAATTTACAATGCAGCTATGTCTCCTTAGTTTAAGAAACTTCTATCGTGCATTTCTGTTGTTCTACATTTGTTTTGACTGGTGATATTTACCAAGAGCATTACACATTTGCCTAGTAGATGGAGGTCACTAAGAAGATTTCTGACAATGGATATAATGTTGCCTTAGTACATGCTTCTAGGCTTCAGTTAAATCTAGTCCATAATTGCAAAATTGACACTTCAAAATTAAAATGAAAAATTCTAAGGGTTACCGAATCCTAATGATAACAAGAACCAAGAAAACAAGATCTTTACAATTTCCATTTTGATTGTTACTCTTCATATTTTTTTTTTCATTATTGAACATGTGGCATATGCTTTGAAAACAACTTTTTATAATTGTCAAAGGAGATGTAGACCCTTATTGACATATGAAATTAACACTTAATCATAGTTAACATTATTACCTCCAAACACCCATTTTCTGCTAGGATTTCAAAATGCAAACAGAAAATGTGACAATTTTTTACTACTGAAATAATCTATGTAACATGGATTTTGTCATTGAGAGATAAGGAGATAAAATAAGCATATCATAGTAGTTGCTGATAAGAGAAATATGTTAATAAGTGTTATAATCCATGCATCAAAATGGATAAATATTTGCCTTTAATGATTCCTAAAGACCTCAGATTACCTTTAGAACCAGAAACAAAAGCCATATCTTTTCCAATGTGTGTTTTATTCCCCTATATGTATGCATGTGTTGTATTGTTTGAAGTGCTAAATAATTTTCAATATGTGCCATGTATTGAACAGAATTTGTCATAAGATGGAAAGTAATTAAATTACTAGCATTACTTTGTATTTCCAAGAGCACATCATTTTTGTTGGAATCTTTGTGAAGTGAGTATAACATTTTTACTAACTATGTTGCCTTTTTTTTGTGGAAGAAATTGGTCTTCAGCAAAAAACAGTTTTATTGTTGGTTTACACTACACATACAGTACCATTTAAAATTACAACCAAAATAATAATTGTTCAGTCAGGTGCCACTTATCTAAAACGGTATTAGATTTTGATAGAAAATCTGAAAACATTCACTTTTGAAGATTTGCAATAATTGAGATAGTCAGGAAGTGGCAAATATTCTTCAGAGCACTTTATGTATACATACAAATAAAACAAGAACACACTTTTTCACTTGTGTTGCCTTGTATTCTTATTACATGTTTCATAAAATGCATTTAATGTTAAACATTTGAATTGTTTTAGTAACATATTTATAGCCACCTTTCACTAGTTCATATAAGTAATCTTTCAGTAAATCAGATTACAGTTGTTTGTAGATTTAATGTATCAATTTTTTTTGTTTTTGCTGATTTTTTTTTCTTTTATTGTTTCATCATTTTTGTGATATCATCAGCATGCTATTTTGTGAATACTGTTTTTTTAAAGTTGTTACTATTTTGCACATTTGTTTCGTGGTTGCAGCCATATTAGTGTTGCTGCTACTCGTGCGTCTTTGAGATGTTGCTGTACATGGTATTATTAGGTGTACACTGTTTAAGATTGTAGTGCAATAAAACAGATTTCAAAATTTTAGATAAACCTTACAAAAACAAAATCTTGGTTTGTGCTTTTTTGTGGAAAGGATATTTAGGTAGCCAGTAACTTTTCTTTTCAGATTCCTGACTTTGATTTTTGTATTACCTATTAATTTTTAACTTGCTACATCATGTTTCTCCTTTGACCATCCTTTTTGATTGGCCTTGTAACTTTTGACCTAATTTCCTGGTCTAAATGCAGTTACATTGCAATAATATTCAGAGTACACAGTCTTTTCCACCTAGCTCAAATGCATCAATGATTCATTAGGCCTAAAATAATGATAATGTAAAAATTGAGCGATTAAAGAATATGATAAGCTCAGATGCCTTCTCTTTTGGCTCTTTGCAGACTCATACTGAATAAAATGAAAACAAATGGACTTGAAAGCAGTCATAATTTAAACCAAGGGTGTTATTTTATTCATGATATTTTATGACTGATGATTCTAAGGGCTCATTTATACTTCACGCTCAGAACGTGTACGTGCCCGCATCATGGCTGCCATGCGTTCCCAGCGTTCATTTCACGCGTCCTCTGAGCAGGTCCTCAAAAATTAACGCGACGCGTGCGCGAGTTGCAGTACCAGCAAAAAGTCAGGGGGCGCAGTGTGCTAAAAGTTGGAATGTGACGTCAGAGTCTCTGTGATCTCTATGCAGATCCTAGGGGATCGAGGTGTGTGCTTCGCTGTTTGATGAATGGTTCGATGTGGTGAAGCAAAATGCCAACATACAGATGCATTCGTGGTGCTTTTATATTCAAGCATTGCATATTCCTGATCGTAATGACACGATGCGTTTTAAAAGTCACATAACATCTTTGTGTCTTCTTTTTTTTTTTTTTTTTTTGCAACTTCACAACAGCAACATAATGTATAGCACTGTATTTGAGCCACTGAGAAAAAAATAAAGGACACGGTCAAAACGTGTATTTTGTGATTAAAGTGGAAATTTCAGCTTTAATCTCGAATTGTCCACTTTAACCTCGTAGTTTACTTTATCATTAAAGCAGACGATCGTAAATGTCATCCCAGTTTTTAATCACTACAAGCTTCTTGGACCGGACAGCTGCAGCAAGCAGCAATAGATCACCACACTGAACAAATTAAATGTAAGATAGTCCAACTCTCTGCACATTTAGAATCTTTAGATTCATACTTGATATCACTTTCATGATGAAATGCATTAAAGTGTGTATGTTACATTTTACATATAATTTAGTTTAAATAATGAATACTGTTAATAATTACACACATGGGGGGAATAATTACACACAGGGGGGTGACACGGTGGTGGAGCGATTGCACTGCTGTCTCGCAGGGAGTTATGTTGCTGGTATGTCCTGCTTGTATTCCACACTGTGCTCCGTTTCCTTCCAAAGATATGCAGATTTGGGAATTTAGTGCCGCTAAAATGACGCTAGTGTATGTATGAGCTGAGACCTCGTCCAGGGATTGTTTCTCAGTCACGCCCAATGCTTGCTGGAATGGACACAACCCTGGATTTATGGATTTAATCAATAAACATCCTTTTCAGAGATACTGCGGTAAGGTGTTATCGGAATTTAATAGGTGTTTTAGGCAATTCACAACACAGAGAAGCCGAACATGTTCTCACCGTGATATCTTGCACTGCCACCTGGTGGATTCCTCCAGATTTACATAAAGTACGCGCGCAAGTATAAACACTACAACGCTTGCATAGCAGGAGCGTCCGTTGCAGCATGCGTCGCGTCGCGTGAAGTATAACTCCGGCCTTAGGAGTGTGTGCGTTTTATTTATTTATTTATTTATTTATTTGCTTTTAACCCAGTTTGAAGTTATCAGTGTTTCTGTTTCACCTCCAATAAATTTTTATTCTTATTCTAGTTTTTATTCTTGCTACTACTTTAACAGTTGAATTCCCTGTGTTTTTATTAGTGTTTGACATTGATAATTGAAAAATGTGTGCATACGGTAAAATTCATGCAAATATGATCATTTTTCATTAACTTGAGGATTTAGTGAATTCACCAAGTTAAGCATGATATTTGGCAATAGAAAATAAACAAAGATTTTAAAGATGTTAAAATAATAGATTACATTTTTTTCATTAGGTTTGTTTTAAACCACCATAATTTAATTTATTTAATTTGACATACTTTACCAGATTTTCATTTTACTGCTAATGTGTCTTCAGTATGATGTGAACTTTGAGGACAAATGGTGAGTTTGCAGCCTGGATGGCTGGTGTAGCTAGACTAGCTAGTTGTTCAACCCTTCTGTCATGTAGTCTGATGAATAAAACTTTTAAGTACTGTATATATATATGTAGTGCATTAGGATAGCTACATGATTTTTTATAGCTACATGAATTTTTCAGTCTATTTATTTTGGCAGTTTGCTGGGGTTTGATATAATTAGTCAGATAAGTCAGTCAGTCAGTCAGTTAGTATCCAACCCGCTATATCCTAACACAAGGTCATAGGGGTCTGCTGAAGCCAATCCCAGCCAACACAGGGCACAAGGCAAGAACAAATCCCCAGGTAGGGCACCAGCCCACCACAGTAGTCAGATAATTTATTGTCTAATTGAGCTTATGCATGTTATGAAGCATTTTTATCACATTCATAATGGATGTTTAGAGAGCACCCTGGTCTTTGCTGGCATTATTAACAAAGAAAGAAAATTGATGGATCAATGAAGTGAAACGTTAACTCCTTTAGGGCTGATGTCGATTTTTGTCGACAGCAGGGGTTAAGGTTGGATGTTGACTTTGGTTGACATCCAGGGGCAGTGGGTAATAATCAGCTGTAGAAGTTGACAAAACTCACCACCATATTACGGGTGGACCCCCTCTGCTAGGAGGACTGTTAGAACCATTGATTTGACATTGAATCCCTGAGCGTGTGTGAAGAGCATAGAGTAAACAACATCTAGCGTGGCATTGACGTCAGGCAAAAGAGCAAAGTGGATGTGCAAAGCAAAATACTCTGTGGGAATTGTTAACTTTTTTGCTTTTTGCATATTATTGCTGAATCACACTGACTTATCAAACTCCGATTTTGATGCTAGTGATCTGAAAATGAAAAACTAAAGGCAGGTAGCTACTTCTTTTCCAGATAGTGCCTTTTAGAATATAAATGGTTAGACAAACAGGAATGTAATAAATATGTAAGCAGTGTTACAGCCGATCTTAGAAAGCTAATGTTTAATGTTAAATGCATATAGTGTTTGCTTTGTATGCTTTTTAGAAAACTGAGTTTTTGGGGAAAATGTTTAAATCTGGGAGGAAATGGAAAAACAAATAGCCTAGAAAGAGTTAAGGAGCCACAAAAGGCAAGTTGTATGTCACTGGCCATAACCCAATAGGGGGGATCTCGCACTTTCCAAAAAGAAAAGTGAACTTGATTGTCATCTTAACCATATACAAGTATACAGATAGACGAAATTGTAAAGCTCAGGGTCCACACAGTAACAACATGATGTGCAAATAAATTAAAAATAGAATTAAAATTTAAATTTAAAAAGTAAAAACACAAGACAAGACATTGTGAAAAGACAAGACAAAGAAGTAGCAGCAATATTGACGTGTAGTTAGCAATATGAACATTGATGCAATGTATGGTATTTGCAATCTAGATACATAAATATAGTCAATATATATATGTAATATAAATAAATAATAGTAGATACAGATAATACAGAAATTATCCGTGTATGATAATAGTTGTTTAAGACATGTGTAGACAATGACAGGCTAGAATGTTTCACAGCAGAAGGATATGAAGTGTGTCCAAATACTTAAAGGTCAGTATGAGATTTTCAGTTCTTTTCTACATGCCCACTTGTCTTTGCAGGAAAGTGGCTTACATGTATAAAAGTTCTGTTTTTAGAGGTGGTTGAAGCAGTGTGAAAGATCCCAGGGGGCAGCATGGTGTTAAGGAGTCTGACAGGTTGGGGGGTAAAAACTCTCCTGCAGCCTGTCAGATCTGGCTGTGATGCTGCAGTATCTTCTCTTGGATGGCAGAAGTGTGAAAAGTCCATGTGAGGGGTGTAAGGGGTCCTGCACAATGCTGCAGGCCTTGCGGACACTGCGTTTGTAAAATATGTCCTGTCGTGAAGGGAGAGGCACCCCAATAATGTTCTCTGCTGTCTTCACTATCCTTTGCAGATGCTCGCAGTCAAGTTGCAGTTGCCATACCAGACAGTGGTGCAGCTGGTCAGAACACTCTCAGTGGTGCCTCTGTAGAACACGGTGAGGATGGAAGGGGGAAGACTTGCTAGCTTCATCCGCCTCAAGAAGTGTAGTCTCTGCTGGGCTTTCTTGATTAGTGATGAGATGTTATGTATCCACGTAAGTTCTTCAGTTATGTGCACACCGAGGAACTTGATACTCCTAACAGTTTCCACATCTAAACCGTTGATGCTGAGTGGGATGTGGGCAGGATGTGATTTTCTTAAGTCCACGATTATCTCTTTTGTCTTGTCAACATTGAGAGAGAGATTGTTGTTTTCACACCATGCAGACATCCGTTCCACCTCATCTCTGTATGCCGTTTCATCATCCCTGCTTATCAGACCCAGCACTGTCGTATCATCCGCAAATTTGATGATGTGGTTGGTGTTGTGCATGGTTGTGCAGTTGTAAGTCAGCAGGGTGAACAGCAGTGGACTAAGCACACAGCCCTGCGGTGCTTCAGTGCTCAGTGCGATGTTGCTGGAGCTGTTGCAGCCTATCTGAACTGACTGGGGCCACTCTGTCAAGAAGTCCAGGATCCATTTGCAGAGGGTGGTGTTCAGGCTCATCCTGCTCAGTTTTACAACCAGCTTTTGATGGATGATTGTGTTGAAGGCAGAGCTAAAGTCTATGAATAGCATCCTGACATATGTGTCTTTTTTATCCAGATGTGTCATGGAGATGTGAAGGGCAGAGCATATGGCATCCTCAGTTGACCTGTTTGAGTGGTATGCAAACTGATGAGGGTCAAGGGAGGCAGGGAGATTAGTCTTTATGTGTGACATGACTAACCTTTCGAAGCACTTCATTATGATTGGCGTTGAGTGCAACTGGTCGGTAGTCATTTAAGCAGGTCATTGATAACTTCTTCGGCACTGGTATGATGGTGGTCGACTTGAAGCATGCTGGGACTGACGACTGGCTCAGAGATTTGTTGAAGATGTCTGTGAGGACACCAGCCAGTTGACTGGCACATTCTTTGAGCACACGACCAGGTATATTGTCAAGACCTGCAGCCTTGCGTGGATTGACTCTGGTTAGAGACCTCTTCACGCCAGTTATGGAGAGACAGAGTAACTGGTCAGTGGAGGGAGGTGTTGCTTTTCTTGCAGGCTCTTTGTTTTGCGCCTCAAATTCCTATGTGGCCACTAGCTCCTGTTAGGCAAAACTGTTTTATATTTATAATGTAGAGTACCAAGTGTTGCATCTTTCCTTGTGCATTTTTGAGACATTTTGTGTTTACTGTATTTATTTTTTCCACCAAATAAGGTGTTATTTTAATGTTAACATCCCAACATTTGCCAAATCAGTTGGCAAGTTCCAAAATTCCCAATGAGCTAGAATTTCAATATGTTGTATAAACTAGTTCACCTTTGCTGTCCTCTTATGATATTATACATTTTTGTCTCTCCAGGCTCACTATAGGTAGGCATTATTCTCTGTCTTCTGCTTTTAAGTTATAATAAAAATACCAATAGAAAAATAGTAATTCTTTAAGCTCAATAATTTTACAGAAGAGTTTTTTAGAAAGTGAAAAGGACATATTTAATTGCCATAACAGCATAAATATTTATGAATTCCAGTTGATAGTGAAACAATTAAAGGATAAAGCAAAAACACAGTACAAAGAAAAAGAGATATTGAACACATCTGGGTGATTTGGCAACACAAAAGTGTTAAGCCACAAGCAGTGCTTATTAGTGTTATTTATTATTACTTCATAATACACTTTGGTATTTTGGCTCTAAAATGAAGAAATAATTTAAGAAATAATAAATAATAAAATAAATTAAGAAATAATGATGAAGGTCATAGCTTCAATGTAATCAGTTCCCATGCAAATTACAGTTTTAATCTAATCAGGTCTCTGTTATTCAATAACTCTTTAAAGTAGTGATTAGAAAAAAATACAGGCATTGGTTAACAGCATCTAATGATGGGAAATTATAAATATGAATTTAGATTAAATATTACCGTATTACATGTTTTTTCTATAGGGCAACTTTCAAGGTGATTTCAAAGTTTGACACACAAGAAATAATAAATAAATATTCAAAAGCACTCTGTTTAATAAAGATTATCACCATAACACCCAACAAAGAAAATCAATGCGGACCAAGAACTGAATACAAAAAAAAACATATTCTGCTCATCTTTGAGTACAGAAAAAGTGAGGCTGCCTAAAATACAATTATTTTGGTTTAAAGTTAGTGTGTAATTCAGTTACCTATCTATTACCTTTCCTTTATAAACGTTTAATATAGTGTGGTGCCTACCTAAAAACCTTGCAGAGACCATAATGTCCCATATTTAAATACACTAGAGGTAGGTCTGGTCTTATCAGGAAGATCCAGTTAAATACTAAACAAATCATAAACCTACAGCAAAAAAAAAAAAAGACATTTTGTCTAAAGTTGCAGTAAAAACTGTCGAATGCACTATGTTCAACTGACTGACAACAGGACAAAGGATCCAGGTGTGGACTAAGTAATTCTATTACACAGTCAAAAATATATGCAGTTCAAGTGTGCTGATTTATAGTACACTAGCTGTCACCCATGGCTCCACCCGCGTACTAGTGAGACAGGATAGGAAGGGGCCCTCCCCTTGGCCCGTAGCATCTGTCTCTGATTAGCTTGAATATATCGCTCCTGCAAGCAAACTATGATTCTTAGCATGATAGAAGTCACAAAATCAAGCAAACTATAGAAAACAAAAACAATCTAAATCCATTAACTAGTTCTGTCGTTCGCTAGCTAAACTCAGGTAAGGAATGCCCCAAGGGTGGAACGTGAGTGAGGAGGGCCCTGCCCCACTCCCTTCAGCCTGCTGCATGTCTCTCGGATTCACGGAAATAAATTGGTATTGCAAGCAAGCTATGATACATAGCACAATGAGAGAAGTTGGAGAATCAACAGGAATGTTCAAGCAAATTATAGAAAAAAAAACCCGATCTAAATCCGTTAAGTTGTTCTCTCGTGAAAAGAGGACAGACATACAGACGGATGGATTTTATAAATATATATATATATATATATACTAGCAAAATACCCGCACTTCGCAGCGGCGAAGTACTGCCTTAAAATTTTTATTAAGAAGAAAATTTAACCTTTTTAAACTGAGGGAAAATATGCCAATAATTATTTGTTAAGGATCTCTTTGTATACCATGTTGTCAGTTCGGCCCTCCGGTTGTAATATGACCAAGCTGTGTGCTGAGCTTACTCTTGAGCATGTAATTTACAGTTGGCCATGTGAACAGTAATCTTGTCTCAAATCTCACAGCTTGGATTGCTGCTGTCATAATTGGTTTGAGTTTCATGGTTTGTTTCAATTACGATAGTATTTGCAGGATTTGTTGTGTTGAAGTGACATTCGGCATCTGTCAAGCATTGTAAGCACACAACCGGTTTCATCGATAAAATCACATCCAGCTTTTGAGAGTTTAAACACTCATAAACATCAAAGTGTCCACTACTGAAATCGTCACCTGTGAATCTAAGATGTTTAAGAGGCATTGGCGGTTGTCGAAAGGTGTAAAATATTTGGCCATTTCGGTACAGTTGAAAGCGACAACCGAACAATTCAGCGGCAGCCATCAACTCACATGCAGAACCATAGGTGAAGGGCTTAAGCATTTCACTCTTATAGTGCTCCTGTGTAGTATAATTATCTCCTGTACCGTCATCAGTCCACACCTTGAACCTGTCCCAGTCATTCAATACATAAGACACAATGTTCCTCCGGATATCAAGAGTGAGCCTGATATGGCCGTGCAATATGTAACAAAGAGAATGGAAAAGGTAGGTGCCATCTCCGGGCATGGAAACCACTCAGTAAGTGACAGTTCTTTGATCGATAGTGATCACCTCGATAGACATGGTAATGGGGGTTGGAATGATGAAGGAAATGGGTACCTGAGCAATGTAAAGTAAGTCTAAAATACCTATACAATAACTATAATTGTAATAAACAAACAATAAAACAGCGGAGAAGCCGTGGATTAAACAAAAAGGCTGTAGTTATCAGTAGGGAGACGTGAATCCCGTGGCGAAGCAAGGAAGGGAATGTAGAGACCGGAGCAACGGACGGTCTTATATAGGCAGGCAGCCAACAACGTGGGAGGCGTTGGGATGGAGGACCCAACGCCACCTCACACAGTGACTGAGCTGCAGGCTATGGACGTATATATATATACGTAAGTAGGATTCAGTTAGCGTTGGGAACCCATGTACCAAATTTCTTGAAGATGGGCCCATAAGTAACAAAGACTGTTGAAAAGTTCAATATGGCGGCCGACAGTGGCATCATACCACCGAAATAAGTACGTACATTGGTTTCGGTTAGCTCAGGGAAGCCACCTACCAAATTTCGTGAAGATGGGGCCGTAAATAAGAAAGTTCAACATGGCGGACGTTGTTGACCGTTATGACCGTTACGCGTAGAATTTCTAAATGAAACCTGCTAAACTCTTGTAAGTAAGCTGTAAGGAATGAGCCTGCCAAATTTCAGCCTTCTACCTGCACGGGAAGTTTGAGAATTAGTGACGTTGGAAAGTTCAATATGGCGGCCAACAGTGGTGTCATACCAACGAAATAAGTACGTACATCGGTTTCTGTTAAAAGTTTAATATGGCGGCCGACAGTGGCATCATACCACCGAAATAAGTACCAAATTTCAGCCTTCTACCTACACGGGAAGTTGGAGAATTAGTGACGTTGGAAAGTTCAATATGGCGGCTGACAGTGGCGTCATACCACTGAAATAAGTATGTACATCGGTTTCGGTTAGCGCAGGGAAGCCGCCTACCAAATTTCGTGAAGATGGGGCCATGAATAAGAAAGTTCAATATGGCGGACGTCGTTGACCGTTATGACCATTACGCGTAGAATTTCGAAATGAAAACTGCTTAACTTTTGTAAGTAAGCTGTAAAGAATGGGCCTGCCATATTTCAGCCTTCTACCTACACGGGAAGTTGGAGAATTTGTGACGTTTGGAAAATTCAATATGGCGTCCGACAGTGGCGTCATACCACCGAAATAAGTACGTACATCGGTTTTGGTTAGCGCAGGGAAGCCACCTACCAAATTTCGTGAAGACGGGGTCATTCTTCTACCTACACGGGAAGTTGGAAAATTGGTGACGTTGGAAAGTTCAATATGGCGGCCGACAGTGGCGTCATACCATCGAAATAAGTAAGTACATCGGTTTCGGTTAGCACAGGGAAGCCGCCTACCAAATTTCGTGAAGATGGGGCTATAAATAAGAAAGTTCAACATGGCGGACATTGTTGACCTTTATCGACCGTTATGACCGTTACGTGTAGAATTTCGAAATGAAACCTGCTTAACTTTTGTAAGTAAGCTGTAAGGAATGAGCCTGCCAAATTTCAGCCTTCTACCTACACGGGAAGTTGGAGAATTAGTGATGAGTGAGTGAGTGAGTGAGTGAGTGAGTGAGTGAGTGAGTGAGTGAGTGAGTGAGTGAGTGAGTGAGTTAGGGCTTTGCCTTTTATTAGTATAGATATATATATATATTATATAGAGAGAGAGAGATGTGATCTGGTTTCTGGACTAGCAGACTGGTGAGGTCCCAGCGTAACCATTGTTTTTCCTATTTCTCCCTGAACCATTGCAATTTATTGCATTTTGCTTTATTGGATTTACATAAATTTAAAATCACTTCAGTTACTTAATTTTAAAAATTCCCTATGAAAATAAGGGAATTTGTTGGCTGGGCCTGATTTTCAGAAGTAATTTTGTCCACCAGGAATTAGAAAGCCCCACCTGCCCTCCAGAGTTTTACACATCAAGTAAATTTAGTCCAGAAAAGTAGGCTGTTTAATTTTTTTTCAACAAAAGAGGCAAAGCATTTGTTCCTCTCAACTAATTTAGTTAAAGGATGTTCAAATGAGTGGTTATGTTGCTTTGTCGTCTGTGTGGACCAAAACTGCATTTTTCTTTTCTTCTTTAATCAAAGTTAACCCTTTTGAGGCTGGAGCCATACAGTATCTTGGACTACTCTGTGCAATTTGGGAGGCTGAGAATGTCCAATGACAAAATTTATATTTGGGCTCAGGATTGTGATTTGTGAGTTTAAAACACAAGGTCATGATATACTCAAAAGTATGGAACAGCAGTCAAAAACATAGCAGACTGAAATATGAAGGCTTACAAAAGCTAAGCAAAACATCAGAGATTGACCAAGATCAGTCATTCAGAATCAATAACTAAACCATAAATGCATCTCAAAAGATGAAATTAAGGGTGCACTGACACTACTCACTGGCACTTGTCTCATTCCAAGAACTCTTATTTGGTGTCAGCTTTATTATATGACACTGACCAAGTATGAAATGAATATTCTACCCTGAAGTGCAATTGACCGAAATTTAAAAAAAAAAAAAAAGAGACCATGTCTCTATAGTGTCTGGCAGCATTAAGAGGTAGCAGACAGCAAATCATTCCTTATTCAAAGAGTAGGTACAAATTCAGTGATAGGTGATAATCGTTTTCTGCCTTCTGTCTAAAAAGCACAAGCTAGCCTTTCAACCTGAAATGCGAGTAACTGTGGCACCATTCATGATGAATGATCATTATTACACATATACCACCTGTATAAAATTCTTATTTCCCTTTTCTGTAGAGTGTACTATACTTATTTATACAGTTTCAAATGAAATATTTAATTCTTGTTACTCTAAGTACCATTATTTGACTTGGGGTTGTGGGTTGTAATGAGGAGAGGCTTGTGGCCATACTTTATCTTAAGATATTGCGAGAATTATACTTAGTTTGTGTGGGGTCATTTGAAGTCGATGCCTAAACACTCCTGTCCCTACAAAGCATGGAGCGGTGGCCTCATACACAAAGTGAAATCCATTATAGTGCAATAATATAATGCATTCTCTTCTGCTCTGTAGTATATTCAGTTTTATGGTAATGAAGGTAAAGACAACAAAAAGGGATTAAAGAATGTGCTATTAAAAGTTAAAGGAAAATGGATAAATGTATACAGACATCCAGTGCCCTTAACTAATCATTTATTATTTACCATTAATTATTGTTATTATTATTATTACTATTTTACATTCATCAGCTTTTAAACCAAATTGTTTCATTAACTGTCTAACTGGCCATTGTCTTGACAATGGTATGTAAATGACCTACTCTGTATATTATATTTATTTCAAAGTCATTCCTTAAAACCTTCAAATTTTGCCAGACACTCATGTGACACAGTTCATGATGCTGCATTGAAATAGACAACAAGGAAAAGTCGTCTAATGATACAGTATCTCATGTTATAACAGCAGTTCATCTTCACTAGGATGTATAGTTAATCGGGGTGCTAAAAACTAATAAGCAAATGTGGTACTCACAAGGATATAGAGTATATCAGATACCTGAGAAAGTAACTTTCAGGACCTTTGTTAACGAAATTAATATGAACGGTCTTGCTACAAATGCAGCTTTAAAATGTTGGCCGAAATGAGATACTGAAAATGAAAGTAACCTAGATAATCTTAGGGAATATACAGTATGTGGCATTGATATACAAATTACGCCTGCATGAGGCCTCACTGTGATTGTAACTGCCAAGTTAGAAGTTTTCTTTCTTTTTAGTAATGGTGCGTGTTCAGACCATAAGGTGTTTGTTTATTTATTTAGTGAGTGTCTGTAAAAAGCAAAATATTCACATTCTATCTAATTGCCTAATCTTATTTTTACATTTTCATTTTTTTTTTTATAAACTTTGTCTTCATCTTGTAAAGCACTTTGAGCAACATCATTTGTATAAAATATAAAAAATATAAAAAATGAAAGTCTGGCCTTGATTTTTGTTATTGCTTCTAAATTTAAAAAAATATGTTAAATGATAAAAATGTTAATGTTTAAAATGTTAATAAATGATAAATGCTCATTAATTTCTCAGAAGACTAAAGTCTTAGAAGCAAGATATTGGCAAGTCCATTTTAAATGCCACTTTAAGCAGACATAAAATTTGTGACCCATTAAATTACTCACAATTTCTTCCTTATTATTTAAAGAACTTTATTACAAAATAGAGGTAAATTAAAGAGCATAATAAAATTATACTTGGCCTAACGTATTTTCAAAAATGCAATTTGCTTTACTTAAACCTATGTAATTATATCCAAAAAAAGAGGTCAAAAAAGTGTTGCCCCATTTCCTGCTTGACAGTAGTCATTTGACTCAACACCCTTTACAGAATTAAATTTAGAAGCAGGACAGACTAATAGAGCACCTAGTTATTTTAAACAAAGGCATGGCTAATCAAGTGATGCTTATACATTAATATAGGCATTTACATATTGTAAATGGCTGTTATAAGCACCTTTAACAGGAATGTGCTGTATTATCTCCTTTTCATTTTTTGTGTCATTCCTTTGTTTTTTTCATAAAAATACCCACATTGACACACAGTATTGGTCTATCCTGTTAAAGTAATCAACATTATTAGCTCTCAAAAATTAAATCTGTTTACCACTAGTTGAAATACATGCTTCCCTCTATAATGTAAAGGAACTGTAACTCACAGTAAGAGGTCTTGCCAGAAAAGATGTTCATGAGAAATGCGTGGCCAAATGCAAAGAAATTTGAAATAAGATGTCGAGATATTCAAAATCATAATATGACATTCATGCATTTTTTTGGATATATGGCCTTTGTTGTTGTTACCTCAGTGCTGTACATCTGTCCCAGAATCACTAAAGCTGGTAGATGGCAGTTTCTCCCAAGGTCAGGCTTTCCTTTGGCTCAGTTGAGATATTTAAGGTTTGTTAAATGAAAGATGATCCTATATTTGAAGACTACAGTCCTGACCATTAACATCAATTTTAAATTAATGTGTGCTGCTTATTTTTGTAAGAAACAGCAAAAGAGAGAAAGGGCAAAGGTGGTTAATACATTTTTCTCTTGATATACAGTCTGTACTGTTGTTTACAGCTCAGAATCAGATTGAATTTTAACAGATGTGATTTGAGTATTAAAGAAAGGTTTATTTTGCTGCCTTTTTACATCTGTGAAACCCCGCGTGATACTGTACATTAGATCTTAAGATACTTCTCTGGGAGATGAATGTGTATGTGAATGACGGTGGTATACTGCCATGGGCCTGATACATATTGGCAGAAAACTCAGAATTTGTTACATAGAAAATACTTGTTTAGTGGAACAGAAGCTTTATTAATAGTAGTGTAACGCTTCAGGCAGCTAAATAATAAGATCTGTACTTGTACCTTTTTGAAACATCATCAAAATCAGCTTATTCATATAAGAAAGTGAATATGATTCAGTCATATTAATGAATGAAAATCAGAAACCTGCTGGGGTAAGAATAGGGTGATTTGAGTTTACAATATTTTTGCACTGGAATTTAAAGGTGAGAGTTTTGACAAACAGGTACAGATTGATAAAAGTAGGAAGATTAAGTGTTGTTTAGGTTCACAATATTATTCGATTGTAAAGACAAAGTTGTTATTCTGTGTTGTCTTGAAGTTGAGAAGAAACACTGTCTAGTACGGTCAGAATATCCTTCAGAACACACACTGTTCTTGTAGTAAGTATAACATACAAGGTTTTCTGAAATGAAGTGCGTCATAAACTAGAATAAAACCTGTGTCTTTTTTAGGCAAGGATGCACAGCCCCTACTCTCTGAGTGTATTTAACGAGACATGCGTCTATCCTGAACATTCACTGCATGTCTGAACTTTTAAATTATTCTGCAAATGTAAAATTAGGCAAATATTTCCACCAGCATATGCTATAGCTGTCAGAAAATTAACTCAAAACAGGTAATCATATAATGTATTTAATTTGGAAAATCTTTCATTGAATACATTCATTTGATATTACATACAGCTTGCTTCTATTTGTAGCACTGAGAAGACTAAATACATTTTAGTCATTTTGCATTACATGAGGCAATTTATCTGATTGCCTCTTTTTCTTTTCCCCAGCCCACTTACAAATTCGTTATATCCAGTGGATTTTGATGGCTGTTGCTGTCAATTGTTTAAGGTGTTTTACTTGCACAATCCAGTAAGTCAAGGGGTCATCAAATTTATTTGAAAAGTGTATTAGGCAGAGCCTGATTTAATAAGAGCAGATGGTCACAGCAAAGAATCAGGTAAAAATATGCAAAAATCAAGGTAACATTCAAATCAAACTAAGTGTACATTCAAACATCAAAATTATTAAAACTACACAAAAGTTAAAAGGCATTTATAGTGGCATGAAGACATAATACCAGAGCACAGATCATGGTGCATACTCACTAGTCAATGTTTTACTGAACCATAATTTAGTTGCTTGTGAAAAGAAATAGCATACGTTTTAATAGAACACTGACATAACATGTTTTTAGAAACCTGACAACAGTTTGTTATATTTATCTTTGTCCTTTGATTTTTAAAGTTCAATGTGTAGCTTGATCAGCTATTAACAGAAATTTCTATTACACCTGCTTGTTAATGCTAAACCATTCTTTATTAAAATATTAATAAATTAATCTTGTTGAAACCAAGGAATGTTATTAACAGATTGATTGATTAAAATTGTATGCTATAACTCTGCATAACTCTTAAGAAAGGAAATTTGTTGTTTCTAAACTATTTCAGAATGTGGTGCATTCTGACAGGGATTCTGACTTAATTTTTTCAGTGACAATAAACTGGTAATATTGTGCAGAGTTATTCAAAAAATATTCACCATTTTAAATGAGTTTAATTCTGGTCATGGTCAAGATACAAAATGTAGTTTACACCAAGCGATAGGTCCCATTTATTATGTAGGTGAAAGAGTGCAACTCTTTTCTGCCATCAGGCAGTGTAGTGAATGTGAACTATGATGGCAGAGTGAAATTCAATTTGAATGACCCTGTATACTGTAACACTTTTCATGGAGAGGGATTGCTTAGCTTAAAAAGTACAATGTAGATACAACACCAAAAAAAACAAAACACAGATGAAATGTTTTATTTAATATCGATTTTAACATTCAGTTTTGTTCTAAAGTCCAAAAGTACTGTGCATATTTAAATTGCTATTTGGTATTAACCCCTGAGGGGAAAATGATTTATAACAGTTTTCTAATATTTGGGCTGACAAAAGTCTTATTTTTTATTTTAAAAATCTGCTTTTAATTGCAAACTAAATGTTCATCTTAATGATATTGACATAACAATGTATTTCTTTGGTCTTTGAATATTTTTTGCAACCCACACTCGTGGAACCCTGCAGCCCCAAGCCGCATACATTATTTCATTATAGCTTTGTCTCCCCATTGATCTGTCTTTTCAGACAGAATAATAGTTTATTTGATAAAACTGAGAATTCTGTCTGCATTTCTTTTCAACACACTTACTTGTTGTGCCTATGGCTGTTATTAATAAGCAGCATATAATTCTCTGGGCTAAAAAGCGCATTATTCCTTCCATCACTGGATTCAAAACATATTTAGCAGAAGGCATTTATTGCAACTGTATTCAGAGGGAGTGGAAATTACTTCTCTGTTTTATGTCAACATACATTTTCTAAATTGCTTTCATATTAGTAATCATTCTTTGAGACAAACACACGTATGTTAGTTCATAGCATTACCTCACTGAGCTCAGAATTAAGTGGTGTAAACTGCCTAGATGGAGGAGCTTTTTATACAGATAAAGAAACACAAATTTATTAGCATAGCTGAACAGTAAGACCATCTTATGTGTCAGCTAAATGAATGTTCATTGTGATATACATCAGACGACAACCAATTACAGAGTGTACAGAAATGTACATTCTTGCAACTGGTGCATAAACTGGTTAAATGTTTGCAGTGAGAAAGGAATTATAGCCTGTGCCTTAAATCAATTGAAGTTTATAGTACTCTGTATGTACAATTAGTTGTAATTTGCAGTGGTGGACAATGACTAATTGTATGTGAATTGAGTTAAAACAAAAACAAATGGGACTGAAATGAATTACTTGGTGTTGTTCCTAAACATTTGTCTTTTTTCTTCTTTGTGGCATTTGCAGGCTCTCCCCCATGCAAAATCATTCTCCTGTAGTTGAATGATGACTCTGATTTGCTTTATGACTGTGCCCTATGATGTACAAACATTCTGTTCAGAGTTAGTTGCTACTTTGCACCCTTTGCTACTGGGATATGTTCTAATTATGGTAAAGATAAACTTTTGTTTTATTTACATATGTGAAAGACAGCTTTGCTTGTAATTTGCAGAAACATGTCAATGTGAAGAAAGCAAGTATGCTGTCGACTGTTAACATAAAATACTGCTAAAGTTAGATGGCAGTACAGACTAATTTTGGTCTTTCATATCTGACTTTGCCACCTGTTTCTTGAACAAAAAACACCGTATGCATGTATGGCTTTTAGATTCTAGTTGATCGGTGATATGTGAAGCTCCTTCTGTTGTGTCCTTTAAAGAGCATCTGTGACAACAAACTTTTAAGCTGGCACACATACTTGAGAAAATCCAGCCAGAAGTGCTGACTCTTCAGTCTTACCAGAAGACTTAATAATTTAAAGTCTTACATCACAGAATAATTTGATTAACATCTGTCCTTTCCCTCTTAGGATACCTGTAATGACAGAAGTTCTGTGTTTTGTTGTTAAAGTATACAGTTAAAAGTCACAGGCTGGCACACATGCCCACCTTAACACCACAAGATTAAGGGACAGTTTTTACACTCTCGGGTTTTATTGCTAACAGTTGCTTATACTGACAACTGCATGAACATACAGTAAGTGATGTGTGTACATCCGATGTTGTATTTAATGTGTGTTGTTGAGTGAATTATGTTTTCTGTATTGATTAAATGTAGTTTTTATTGTACTACTGGACCTCCTCTGTTGTAAACATGGGTTTAATAGTCTCATTGTTACATATGTAGTTTGCACTAAAGCACAAAGGATAAAAATAAATCTACCAAATGTCTATTAGTTATATGCCCAGCAAGCCCATATGCAGAAAGTTTGGGATATCTAAATAAAAAACGTAGCAGGTGGTTTAATACAGTTCAATGTGTTGTTATATAGCACACTTCCTTATAAAACACCATAGCACTGTACACTTTCTATATTATATATACAAAATATATTTTTGTGAAGAAAACACAAAAAAGCAGAGATAAAGGTTTGGGGATATACTGTAGAGAAACACTGATACAAGTAATCATAAAGGACTGAGTCAAGAATCGACTGAGTAGGGGAGTGCAGTCAGTTACTGACGTATTATAGGAAGAGGGCAGGAAGAGGCAGGTTTTCAACCAGAAGTGAGGTCTGTAGGAGGGTGTGAAGTTAATGAGGAAGTGGGGGGAGTTTCATTTGTTTTTTTTCTTCCAGTAGTCTGTAGAAGAAGAAAACACATTAGTACAATTCATCATCCCCTGTGTCTGGCTTTTAGTCTCAGCTAAGCCCAATGACTGTCTACCATTTGTACGTGTGTGACTATATTATATATATATATATATATATATATATATATATATAATATACAGTGGTGTGTCCCCTTCCTGATTTCTTATTCTTTTGCATGTTTGTCACACAAAATGTTTCTGATCATCAAACACATGTAACCTTTAGTCAAATATAACACAAGTAAACACAAAATGCAGTTTTTAAATGATGGTTTTTATTATTTAGGGAGAAA
>JANRMT010062837.1:8433851-8574129 GCA_026402145.1 Polypterus bichir lapradei
AACACACCTCCAGGCTGTGTAAGGGCTATTTGACCAAGAAGGAGAGTGATGGAGTGCTGTAAATGGTCATGAAAATTAAGAAAACACATTGAATGAGGAGGTGTGTCCAAACGTTTGGCCTGTACTCTGTGTGTGTGTGTGTGTGTGTGTGTGTGTGTGTATATATATATATATATATATATATATATATATATCTATATATATCTCCCAAAGAAGCATACATTCAGTAGTCTTCGTCTTCCTCTAACTAATTTGTCTGCTTTCATAGTCATTAGCTCTTGCTATCTATGGCTTCTTTTGTATTTCTGACACGTGTTCACTATCATGCTTTGTTGAGCTTATCTAAAGCTCATTTCAGATAAAGTTAAGGTTACTGCTGATTCGAGAATCACAATTGTTAGTAATATAGTATAGCCATTTGCTCCTTCCAGTTAAGCACTGTAAGGCTCAGCACCTGTTTGAAGTTTTCCTCTTCATGTGCTATGCATGTTATCATAAGAGCTCAAATACTGTTTTCTCCAGAAAGAAGCTACTTATTCTATAATAGTGCCACCCATCCATTTCCTGATTCCACTTATTCTAGCGCAGGATTGTAGTTAGTAGTAAGCAAGCTTGGGAAGAGTCCCTGTACATTTCAGGGGACAACTACTCTCAGAACTGTACATCACACAGACCAGTTTCACTTCTAAATAATGAAGTTAAGATACGTTTCAAAGTTCTAGCTAGAAGGACCGAGAAAATGCTTCATTCTGTAATATCACAAGGCAAAACCGGATTTATTAAATATTAACACTTAGCTTCAAACCTTCGGTGTTTATTTAATGTAATATGCTCAACGATAAAATCTAATATACCAGAGATCTTGTTATCTTTGGACACAGAAAAAGCCTTTTACAAAGTTAAATGGGACAACAAAGTAACCACATTGTACAAATATGGGTTTGGCCCAAATATATGTGCATGGATAAAACTACTTTATACCACTCCAGAAGTCTCTGTCTGTATTAACATTATCTCAAACTACTTCAGACTAAAATGTGGTATTTGACAATGCTGCACTCTGTCACCACTGTTTTTTGCAATCGCTGTTGAGCCATTGGCCATTCACATTCAAAATGCATTAGAGATAAAGGGGATTAGCAGAGGAGGACTTGAACAGAAAATCGCTATGTGAAGATGATATGGTACTGTGAATATTAGACCCACAAACATCTTTACCAGTAGTCTTTAATGAACATGCAGGATTTCAAAAGATATCTGGACTTAAAATCAATTTTACTAAAAATGCACTTTTTCCAGTGAACTCTGTAGCACAGAATACTAGACTGGACATCAATTTATTTTATCAGAACAGTTTAAAAATCTAGGGGTAAACATCACATGTAAATATCTTTTTAAACACAATTTTGCTTTCAGCTTTGAAAATATCAAACAAGATATGAAAAGATTGTTTACTCTCGATCTCACATTAGCAGGTAGAATCAATACTGTCAAGGAGAAAGCTTGTTTTTCTATTTTAGATCATCCCTATATACATTAACAAATTGTTCTTTAAGAAATTAGACTCAATTATAAGCTTATTTACCTGAAATTCATGACATCCACATATTCAAAATGTGACTCTACAAAAACCAAACAGAAGGTGGCACAGAACTACCTAACTTTCTGTTTTATTCCTGGGTGGCAAATATATCTATAAAGTCCTGGAAATTGACACAAATTGATGAATATACACAAGCCTGGTCTGCAACAGAAATAAAATCTTGCTGTACTTCTTTATATACCCTGCTTTGTGCCCCAGTAAATACTAATTATCGTCAATATACCAATAATCCAACTGTCCATCAATCATTCAGAAAACCATACTAATTCAGGAACCACTTCAAGTCAGAGAATCTTTTATCTATTGAACCTCTACAGGATAATCACCTTTTTCCACCATCTCAAACTACACAGTATTTAATCTTAGGAAAACATCCAGGATTAAAACACTTACATAAATGTATGCAGATAATTTTTTTGCATCTTATGAACAATTACAAATCAAATTCTTCCCAGCATCACAATTTTTCCACTACTTTAAATTCAGAAAACCTGAACCTACACTATTTCCATACCTCTCACCATTTCTAATACTGAAGAAATACAGATTAGTCTGGAAGACTCAGGCAGCATCTCAATAATATATAAAAATATTTAAAGATCTTAGGGTCTGTTAACATCTCAGTGAAAGATTGGAAGGCAACACTGCATAGAAACACTCTAGCTCCACATGTACAAAGCTTTCAATCATTTAACTTAAAATATTTCATCAATCACAGTTATCACAGTTAAAATTTCCCAAAATGTATCCAGCGTAGGATGCAAACCTGTGAATATGTCAATCGAGCTCCAGCCTCACTGAGCCACATGTTTTGGGAGTGTATGAAATTAACATAATTTTGGACAAAAATCTTTGAATGCCTTTCAGACACCCTCAGTATCAAATTGAAATCAAATCAAATAGCCTTTTATTGTCAATTCACTATATGTGCAGAACATACAGGAGAATTGAAATACTGTTTCTCTCTCAACTTCATCTATACTAATAAAAGGCAAAGCCCTCACTGACTCACTCATCACTAATTCTCCAACTTCCCATGTAGGTAGAAGGCTGAAATTTGGTAGGCTCGTTCCTTACAGGTTACTTACAAAAGTTAAGCAGGTTTCATTTTGAAATTCTACACATAACAGTCATAACTGAATCCTACTTGCGTACATATATACAGTACGTCTATAGCCTGCAGCTCGGTCGCCATGTGAGGCAGCGTTACGTGCCCCATCCCCACGCCTCCCACGTAGTTGGCTGCCTGCCTATATTGCATCCCCCATCCCCACGCCTCCCATTTAATTGGCTGCCTGCCCATATAAGGCCGTCCGTCACTCTGGTGTCTTCATTCCCTTCCTTGCTTTGCCACGGTATTCATGTCTCCCTGCTGATAACTGCAGCCTTTTTATTTAATCCACAGCTTCTCTGCTGTTTTATTGTTTGTTTATTATGATTATAGTTATTGTGTAGGTATTTTAGACTTAGTTTACTGTTCAGGTACCCATTTCCTTTACCATTCCAACCTACCCCCATTAACATGTCTATCGAGGTGATCACCATCAATCAAAGAACTGTCACTTACTGAAACTCAAACTGATTATGACAGCAGCAATCCAAGGTGTGAGAAAACAGTAAAAAGGACGCTTTTCAGACGTCATGGTACATTTTCTGATGCAGCTAGACGGAAACAACAAATACTCGCAGAAAAATTCACAAGTTAGACACGCTGTCACTAAATACTCGCAGGCAAATCCACAAGTTTATATAGAAGCTGTTGCTCAATACTCACAGGCAATTCCACAAGTTCATAGAGACGCTGTCACTAAATACTCGCAGGCAATTCCACAAGTTCATAGACACGCTGCCGTTAAATATTCGCAGGCAGATCCACAACTTAATACCGGGAATGCCTGTTAAACATCTTAGATTCACGAGTACCGATTTGGGTAGTGAACACTTCGATGAATGAAACCTGTTATCTTTACAACTGTTGACAAACACAGAATGTAACTTGAACACAACACGTCCTCCAAATACGAATCTGATTGAAAGAAATAATGATAATCAAATCCTTGATGACAGCAACACTCATAACAGTGACAAAACAATTAAATTGACAATCATGTTATGTTATTTTTAAAACGTTTCCTTTTCTTTTTCATAACTTCTTTAACACATTACTTTTCTGCTGCGAAGCGCGGGTATTTTACTAGTAGTACAATAATATAAAAAGTATAAAGTATAACATACAAGATAAACATTAGAACTTGCAAAGTAGACCTGTGTACAATGTGCAATAGTCATTAGTGCAAATATATCAACACCTGTACTTAATGTACTCCCAGATGTGCTTAAAATGGTGAAGGACAACTTGATTGTGATTGTCTACACCATACTACTAGCATGTAGACTTATGCTGCTTAACTGGATAAATCCCAGCCCATCTCACTAGGTAACTATTCTATACTATTTGAAATTAGAAAAAAAAAATCAAACTCTCAAAAAAAATTCATCAAGTATTTATAAAAATAGATTTTATTATTATTATTATTTTATCACTTAGGTGTACACCTCATCGCAGTGATGTACGTTGAAAGGTTCTTTTTGAAATCTCAGTTATCTCAAAGTGCAAAAATGTTTTGTAGTCATGCTTGGCCATCCAAGAAAGATGAGAAAGAAGTTAAATTGTTTATTCGGTAACATTACAAACTCCTGAATAGATAGTTTTGAGAGCTTGAAGTTGATTGTTTCACATTGGCATGTTTGGCTTGTTTCATTTTTACTGTTACTTCAACTGGGTTTTATGCCACTGTGCATGGAATTGCAGTCTGCTGTTTTAGTCTGAATGGAAAATAATCCAGTCCTGCAGATCAATAGCTTTTCTGCTGTTTGCACAAATCCACAACACCACCTTGAATTTTTGACTGAGCCATTGTCACAAGCAATACATCTATGCTTTGATCTACTATAGTATACATTTAGTTATTGATAATCATGTCTCACGCAAATTGAAAAAATGTTGTTTTCATTTGAAATGTTCAGAGCCCCCTTAATCCTAGAAAATGGAACTTTTTGATCTTGTGGGAAGTACTTATGTTTTGGGAATTATTGTCTTGTGTGTACAAGTTAATATTTTCTGAGAATAATATTTGAATGCTTGTGTGCACAATTTATTATCTTGTGGGAACAAGATCCATATTTTGTGTGTACAAGATATCATCATGTGGGCCAGAAAGAAATGTATGTTTAGGCCTTAAAACCTGGATGTTGTGGCTACAAAATTAGTTTCTGTTTACCTCAAGAATGTTATCTCAGACAAAGTAAAACTAAAATTATGTACATAGTTCAGAGGCATCCCACATCCAAAATTAGGCAGTGAACACAATTGATAATGTTATACTTTACTCTTGGTTTGAAAAAGACACTCTGCATAACGAAAGGATAGTATCCTCAGGAAAAATCGTTTAGTCAAGACTTTAAGTGATAATTGATTTAGCTGCCAATTAGCTGCAGGTTTGAACTGCGTCACTGATTGCACCCATGAACAATTAGGCTCTGAAAAAAATTTACAGATACCTAATGTTTGTGAAATGCTAAGAAAAAGGTCTCAATGTAAAGTACAGTAAAAGTCAGACTTATTAGCTGTGTTGGATTCCACGTGCACAGATGTTGGCTGACAGAAAGACAGTATTTTTCTAGAGGACCAAACTATATCTAGCATATTGACTCACTTGATAAGCTTAAACCTTTTGCAGTATGTTTTAATATGTGCTTAAAAAATTACTTGGCTGAATACCTACAAGATGAGAAGCAATCCAAAGATTATGGTTTTGTAGAGGCATTAGAGGGCTGAGGTAGCTATTCCAAAATTATGTGCACCAATTATGGCACAGAATTGTCTTGTGTGAATTAGACACATCTACATGTATGTAGACATCATGATGATTTTTTGCATGCCCAAAGTTACCTCAGTGGAGTGCATACAGTAAACCAACACTGAGAGTTGGTGGGGCATCCTCTGCAAAGAGGCTTTGAATTTTGGATTCCGCTTCTTAGGGAGCTGCAAAATGAAGGGCATTTGAACAGAGAGTTACTGAAGAAAACCATTTTGCACTTGTGTGTAATCTGATTCATTAATGTATAACTCACTGACTCTTTAATTTTGTAAATACAGTTAAATGTAAATGTCAATAGCAATTATAATGTGAATACTACTTCCAATAATTTATCTAAATATTTTAATAAAGTATTATTCTTTGTTTAGAAGAAATGAATGAAATCAATGATATTTCAAATGCATTTTGAATTTGAGCTTCTTCAAATGCGAATGTGCCTTGTGTAATTCCAAATGTGATGTTCTCTGTCCCAGAATTGTCTGATACAGAGGTTTATGCTGAGGAGCTACGATAGTGCAAAGGACAGTATGTGCTGTATTCCACAGTTCTTGTGATGGAGATATGTCTAAACTGCATGTGATGCTTATCAATGAACTAGGTACACACTTTCCCAGTTAAATATCACTTGACACTATTGAGCTGTATTTGCACTAATGAATTCCATTTGCATGCAACTGAAAAATGAACATTTTTTTAATAGGTATGCCTAGGCCCATAGTTTGCCAGTCATGCTTAGTCATCCATGTATCAGTGGGCAATATTGCATATTTGTTTTGTAAATTATCCCAAAATAACTTAGAACTTAATAGAAATGTAGGAAATGAAAAAAATTCTGCCGTTCACACAGACATTTGAGTTATACTCCTAATTAAAAACAAACAAAACAACAATTTAAAAAAGTATTTTTTTCCTTGATTTTTTTAAAAAACATCTTCAATTAAGAATAGCCCTGAGCAATTTTTAGTACAATGTCAGTCAACTTGTCCCTAATGTGTCACAGATTTGTGCCATTTTTCCACATGTAAACATAAAGCCAACTTCAGTATGTTTTTTGTATTATAATAATCAGTAAAAATAACTTGAACACATTTTAAGTAATATAGCTAGTACTTGACCTATAATTTCAAGATAGCAATTTCTAGTGCTCTTAACAAGTGAACAAAACTCTACTGCTTGCTTATGCAAAATATCTTGTAATTTGACTTGAAGGTATTTTAATTCAATAGCAGCATTTTTTACTCTGGCTGGGGTTGTTTCAGTGCTATGTTTAGAACGGCATACAGACTGAAAAAGCTCAAAAAATATTTATTAATGTTCAAATTTTCCTGTAGTTAGGAATCAACAACACATTCTAAAACATTTGCATGGAAGGGTAGATTGTAAATAAGATGATAATTGCGGAAATAGTTGGTTACTAAAAGGTGTTTTTGATAAGTGGTGGCAGCAGTGATTTTAAGACAATGAGAGACTATGGCAAATGAAAGGGAGAAATTCTGTATATACTCGCATATAAGTCGGATCTTTCTTGAAACCCGAAAAATCGATCATAAAATCAGACCCCGACTATGCCCATTCAAAAATATGACACTTAATTTAATTTTTTTACATCTTCTTGCTTCCTCCAATCTCGCACCAGTTTCTCAGACACATCGAATTTTGTTGCAGCAGTGCAGTTACCAATTTCTTTCGCCACTTCAATGACTTTTAATTTAAAACCAGCTTCATATTTTCTTCTGATTGAATGCTCCATCGTAGATAAGGAATGTTCTAACGATAAACATGTAATAGGGTGTGAGATACAAAAAACACAAAACAGTGCAAACTTCATATCGGAATAGTTAGGTAGGATAGGTATTACCGTGTGGTTATGAAGGCACAATACATAGACAAAAAAAGGCAGTGTTACTCAGTGGATATTCTCTCAGGTGGGCGTTAGCATATCATAATCTCTTGGGCCAGTAGCATGTTTTCTGCATTCGACTTATACAACATTATAAAATACCGGAAATTATACGGTAAAATCAAGCCCCGAATTATACGTGGGAAAACTAAAACGCGAGTATATACTGTAATAATGAAGTCGTAAAAGAAATGATGGGAGGTAAACAAGCTTTATCTAAAACAATGAGAATAAGATCAAGTCAACATGTAAGATGAGTTAGATGATCTCTGATATCAAAATTTTATTAACTGGAAAGAAATCAGAAAAATAAGTTACGACCAGTGATGCAATGCTCATCCTGGATGGAGGTGAAGGTAGCCGTGTAGTGCTGAGTTACTGATAGA
Organism: Polypterus bichir lapradei; assembly: GCA_026402145.1. NCBI lineage: Eukaryota > Metazoa > Chordata > Cladistia > Polypteriformes > Polypteridae > Polypterus > Polypterus bichir. The sequence goes on from JANRMT010062837.1 coordinate 8,441,622, forward strand.
TGGAATCAATTTTAGATTGGAAAAAAAATCTTTTGTAGAAGCACTAAATTCTAGAATCTTATTAACTGCTAAAAAAGAATCTTGGAATTTCATTCACCAATACTAATGACAGTAGAATGATAAGAGACCTGAGAGCTGATAGTGCATCTTTAAATTTAATAAGAAGGTCTGCATATGCTTGAGCAAGTAGGGCCTACGATCAGCCAAGTTCTTTTGAACATGCATTACAATCAATGCCAAACTGCTTTCATAAGATGCAGCTCAGAGGTATACCAAGGTGCACTGTGTTTAAACATGAGCTTGTGTATCTAAACCATATGATAAATAATGATTATATAGTTATTTCAGTAGAAGAAAAATGACGGTCAGAAAAAGAATTCTTACAATAAAGGGCACCAAGAACAGATGGTTGAAGACGGAGGCGTGACTGGGCACTGTACCCACCCTCCCCAGCCTGCGAAATGCTCTGTCTGTCCAATGAAAACTCTGGAGAAGAATAACATTTTATTTTCAAAGTTCACTTTGCAGCACGTTTTGAACCTGTTGACCGCATTCTTTAATTAAAACAGCGTATACGTTCCATTCTTCTTTTATTTTCTGGTTGGTAACACCAAAGGCTATCATAGGTGGCTTATTAAAAAGCAGACATCTTCAGACTCTGTCCCTCCGCAAGCTGCTGGCTCCACGGTTGAGCCCAGCACCGCTGCTACCAACACGGAGCACAGCGCACCCACGTCGGGAACTGAAACTCCAAAAGATGTAGATAAGCATACACAATCCTCCAGCTCTGCGCCCGTGTCGGGTACTCCAAATCTCTGCCTTCAACAAAATATACAGTCCGGTCTGCCTGACTTAAATATGGATAGCCCATCCCAGCCCATTTTAATGAATTATCCCAAGCGCGTATTCGAAAAGACACTCATATGTTTTAGTGCAAGCTGGTATCAGTCTCGACCATGGCTTGAATATTCTGTTGTCCGTGATGCCAGTTTTTGCTTTGCCTGCCGCAAATTTAGTGTTTCCAATTCGGACCGCGAGGACATATTCACCAAACACGGCTACACTAATTGGAAAAAAGCTCTAGAAAGAGACGGTGGTGGCTTCCACAAACACGCGTCTAGTATCCCGCACGTCAGAGCCATGTCTGCATGGCAAGAGTATCGGCGCCGGGCAGAGACAGGTGAAAGCATAGTTCAACTTCTGGGTCCAACCCAGATAGAAAAGAATAGATATTATGTGAAAAGCATTGGGGAGGCCATTCAGTTCCTTGCAGTCAATGAACTGGCTCTGCGTGGTCACAATCACGAAGGTGGGGAGAAGGAACTTTTCCTTAAGTTCTTTGATTACACAATCAAAAAAAGATGCCAAATTTGCAGAAATTGTAAAATACATCCCAGACAATGCAAAATACACATCCAATGTCATTCAAAATGAAATAATTGAGGCTTTTGCCAAAATGGTGGTAAAAGATATCAGAACCAAATATGAAAAAGCTGACTCTCCTGGACTTTGTATTAAAAGTGATGGTACCAGGGATCGCTGTAACATTGTGAATTTGTCTGTAGTGATTAGATTTGTCCAGATCTCCATCCCTGAAGAACACCTGATTGGCTTAATTGAACTGAATCAGCTTGATGCTGAATATATTTGTAACCAAATTCAGTCACATCTCTCTGAGCTAGGTTACAGCCCAGACAATTTAGTGTGTCAGTGTTTTGATGTCATGTCTGGGGCAAGGCGTGGTGTCCAGGCTTTGTTACAAAACAAAGTTTGTAAGTACATTCCATATGTACACTGCTACAACCACCAGCTCAATTTAGCAGTGATACATGCAATGGAATCAGAACCTCTGGCTAAGATGTTCTTTGACTGGTCAAATTCATTGAACACATTTTGTCACAGACATTATGTTTCACGCACAAATGCACCCACACTGAAAAGACTTCTAGAAATACGATGGATCAGCCATTATGATGTCACAAAGTCCATTGTCAACAATGAGGAAGCTATAAGGGGGCTTCTCTCAGAGGTAGCATAGGCTGACACTGCCCCTTTTGACATTTGCATAGAGGCATGTGGTCTTTTGACCCAATGAAAAAAGCAGAATTTCTTCAATACAGGAAAATTCCTCTTTCATGTGCTTGGTGTGCTGAAACCAGCCAATGCAATTCTACAGGCACATGCAGTGGATTTGTGCACTGCTGGGGAGGTGGTGACAGCTTCACTGGCCACACTGAAGGAGATGAGATGTGACTTATTCTGGGAGGAGCATTTCTCTCAGTGTGAAAGTAGGCCTACCAATTCGCTCAAAAGGAAACGGAAAGTTAACTCACAGCTTGATGATAGTATTGTCGTGTCTACGCTTGGGCATGGTGACTCTGATGAACAAATTGCTCCTAATCAGACTTTTAAAAGGGCTATGTTCAGCATTCTTGATAGAGCTATTGTGGAAATGGAGACAAGATTCTCTAGGAGAAATGTTGAATTATTGAGGGCCACATCTATTCTCCTGCCAAAATCAGAATTATTTCTTGATCATTCTCTCCTGAAACCTCTTCAAGCACTTGCAGGCACAGAGCAAAACAGCATGAGTTTGCAAAATGAAATGGCTGTGGCAAAAGCAATGTTGATCAATAAACTGCCAGCTGATGCTAATCTCTCTGAGGCATGCAAATGCATTCAGCAGTACAAAGAGGCCTTCCCTATGTTGCATTCGCTATATATATATGTCACATCACTCATCATTGGTGTGTCTTCAGCTGCATGCAAAAGCTCTTTCTCTACTTTGAACCGCATTCTCACTCCACTCCGCCGAATAATGCTGCATTCAAGGAAGAGAAATGTAGTCATTCTGGCACATGAGAAAAACATCACAGAAAATCTAGACATGAATGAATTTCAGAATTTGCCAAGAGTAACCGCAGACTGGTCCTGTAGATAATATCCAGGTTAAACACTGGAAACTGATATCCTATAGTCTTCCTAATGACTACAATGAGCCATGTTTCTGTTCTTGCTCTCATGTTGTATACAGTTGACTTTGATATTTACCTTGTAGATGTAGTTCTATATTTGTTCACAAAAAATACAAGTTCTATTGCCCCTGTTAATTTTATTGAACAATAGGTTATGATTTATGCCACAATTTTTGCTTTTATATATTATATAAAACTATGCTGTTATTATTTGACCCCCCCTACAAAAATGGAGATGGATGGATTTTTTTTTGCCCCCCAATCCCCAAACCTAAGTTATCGCAAATGCTTGATTGCAGTTATTGCTGCTAAGGGTGGCCCAACCAGTTATTAAGTTCAGGGGGCAATTACTTTTTCACACAGGGCCATGTAGGTTTGGATTTTTTTTCTCCCTAAATAATAAAAACCATAATTTAAAAACTGCATTTTGTGTTTACTTGTGTTATATTTGACTAATGGTTACATGTGTTTGATGATCAGAAACATTTTGTGTGACAAACATGCAAAAGAATAAGAAATCAGGAAGGGGGCAAATAGTTTTTCACACCACTGTAAGTACAGAAAAGATTACCCAGAAACTGGACCAAATTAAAAACAGTGGGGACAAAATGTGCCCATTAGGCAGCAAGACATCATGGGCTGAATATTTCTTCAGCTTTTCAATTGATCTCCAGTGGTTGGCTATCAGAAGACTAAATAAAGAATACATTGCATTCCAACAAGAATATGCAAACTGATCAGCCACATTTGCTAGTGTATTTACCTTATCAGTTGTGCAGCAAGATTGTCAGACAGTTCGAAAACATTCAGCAAATAGGACACTGAAAAGCTGGCAACAGATCTCAACTTGGGTGAAGGAACTTGCAGACAATTAGACTCTTGATGTTCAATGAAGCCAGTCTGACAAAACAACCAATAACAGGAATTTTCAAACAAGTAGTAAAGCTCTTAGAATTAAGCTTCCTAAAAGAAAAATAATAAAAATCATTTGAAGTAACAGATCAGCAAGCAAGAAAGTCGTTGAGAAACAGCCAGATGCACTCCAGATTTTCTTTGCCAGCAAGTTTCAGTGGTCACTTGGGTTACATGTTACATACACACATTAGTTTTTTAAAGACCCCTTTTAACTTATGTTTAATCTGTAGACTGTATCCATATACTTTATAGTTTAGCTGGCTTATATTTACTGTATACTTTCCACTACAATACATCTTCAGTGTCCACATTATGTTCAGACAGACATTGAAGGGACTCTGCACATATGCACAACAATTCAGACTTTAGTGATTGCTCATGTTTATCTACACAGTACATTGCACTTGGGTAACCAGATTCTCAAAGTCTCAAACTGGGACACGTTTAGGCTTACCAGGTTGTAATGGTTCCAATATGCTACACACCTCATTAATTCAGCGAGTGTGCTATGCAATGTTATTAAGAAGGACTGTAAGGGGTTGTCACTAGGAGTGTAGGTGTAATAACAGACCATTATTTGTATTTGCTCTATATTATTTGAGGGGGATATGTCAGTTTATGGTTTTTATGGGTGCACTGATGCCCCTTCCTGTGATGTTGGGTTTGTTTAGTGAGTGAATCTGCATTATTACAAAATAAAGTAATTTGCTGGAAACCTTTGGTATCCCTTCATTATTTGGCATTCTGGAGAATACTACAGACTAGATGCAAATAAAACTGAAGTCCTGTGGAGTATCGTGTGCCTACTGAAAATGCACATGAAATGAATGTCATAGTGGGATCTTCATGTTTCAGCTGCCTAAAATGGGGACAAATGGAGCATTTTGTTAAATTCCGGGATGTTTGGAATAAAATGGGAGGCAATGATGGGACATCTGGTCAGCCTAACTGACGCATAGTCTGAAAACAGGACATCTAGTCAAACTATACTAAGTTATACATAAAACTGAAACGGCTACTTGTGATGATCAAACAAGAAAAAGTGTAAAAAAAGGTGAAATGCCACTACACTGCCATAAAGAATTTCAGCATTTTAGCATGATGACAAAGTCTCAAGAAGTAGATGGTACTTTATATGACGCTGCTGTCACTCTGCTCACTTTTTAAAGCTGCACAAGTGTCAAGGCAGCTCAACTCACCATGGCTTAACTGATTGCGGCCACCACCCTATGCATTTCTTTTGTTTTTTCTGCTGGATTGATTATGTTCATTTCCACTCTTAAATGTGGCTGTCTCGGATTGAAATGCTTCAGTGCTGAATGAAGAAGATAATGTAGCTTCTGTCATAAAATAATGAAAAATTGTCTGCAGCAACCATTTCTGCATTTTAAAATTACTTCAATTTTTTTTTAGAAATACTTTAATCATTTTATGCTAAATTTAAAAAGTAATATGTAAACTGAATGAGTAGTTACAAGTTTTTTTGGTTATCAAAACATCCTAATTGACCAATTCTCTATTTTTGTAATTACTGGTTATCATTTATGCCTTAAAAAATTACTACTTGTTTTTTGTTATCACTAAGAAAACAAGGCAATGGAATAAAGTGCATTTTCAGTAAAAACACATCCAGCAATTATTCATAAACTGTATGTAAATTGCAGGTTACAGCATTATGGCTTAGTTCTTCCCGTGTCTGCGTGGGTTTCTTTTGGATGTTACGGTTTCCTCCCACAGTCCAAAGACATGCATATTAGGTGGACTGGCAATACTAAATTGGAGCTAGTGTGTGGTTGGGTTGTGTGTGTGTGTTTTCACCGTGCGATAGGTCCAGGGTTTCTTCCTGCCTTGTGCCCAATGCTAGCGGAGATTGGCTTCAGAACCCACCGTGACCCTGTTCAGGACTAAACAGGTTAGAAATTGACTGAATGACTTGAAATGAAATTTGTACTGTATTTTATTGACCCCCTTCTTTTTGACACCCACTGCATGCCCAACCTACTTGAAAAGGTGTCTCACTTTGAACTGCCTTTCCCAAGGTTTGTTCCATTTTTTTCGCTACAAGGGTTTTTTTTTTTTGGGGGGAGTTTTTTCTTGTCTTCTTAGAGAGAGTCAAGGCTGGGGAGCTGTCAAGAGGCAGGGCCTGTTAAAACCCATTGTGGCACTTCTTGTGTGATTTTGGGCTATACAAAAAATAAATATTGTATTGTAAATGCCTACGTAACTAAGTTATGTCCCCAGTAGTACAATAAACAGCAGGGAAGCAGTTTGACATAATCCTTTCAGAGAACAGAGAGTTGGTTTGCACTGAAATCACAATGAAGTTTAGGTAGTTCTCATAGTTAATTATCCAAAGATAGCATTCATTGTTATGAGCTTCAGGGTGGCAACGGAATTTGACTGTAAAAATATTTTCCAAATAGAAGATCAGCCACAGTATAGGAATGGAGAAAAAGCCATAAATATTATCATAAAAATCCCCAAAATATCTCTTTAGGTGTTTGGCTACTCATCTGTGAATTGGATTCATGGACACTGGAAAGTTCACATACACACATGTACTTCGATGTTGGGATTTGCTTTTGTGTGATGTCTGACAATTTGTAATGGTTTAATGTCACAGCAAGTTCCATTAAAATAGATCTCCAAGACTCAATTACAAACATTGAGGTTTGTAAGAGGGCTGTGTAATCCTGGTGGGCAAGAAGGAGCATTTATGTGAGTCTAACACATCAAGGAAGATATTTTGGTTAATAGATGTAAAATTGTGAAATGCTAGTGTAACAATTTCCCTTTCTGGCTTGACACAAATGATCAAAAAATCTTTTATACTGCTGTAGATAGTACCATATCCTGTATGGCCTCCTCACAAAATGGGAACGAGCCAGCCTTTCACAAAAAAAAAGCAGCCCATTAATCATGACCTCTTCTCCAAGTATATTTAGTTTAGAAGTTATGAAAGACACCAAAGGCAGCTCCCTCTTGTAAACATTCATTACAGAGTTTCATTGTGAAGTACACATTTTTTCTTCTATTACTGCCTGAACAGTGAGTGAGAGTAAATCATCTTTTCTGTAAAATAACGAGATATAGTGACATCTTCAACTAGATTTGTAATTTCGAGACTGTCCGGAAAATGATGGACCTAATGTGGCTTCACGAAAACATTTCTCCTTTTGGGTGTCACTTATAAGGGACACTTCTGTGGTTCAGATGTTTTCAGGATGTTTTCTGGTCTGTTGACCCTTATCGTCCTTCTCTGCTCTCTGTTCATTTACAATAACTAACTGTAGAGCTGATAGGATTTCTTTCATCACAGGATCCTCTGCAAAATATCTCTCTCAACAGATTTATTCCTTTAAAATTCACATCTGAAAAATGTTGCTTCAAGCAGAAGGCCATCACTGCCTCTCTGGCATCATATTATGGAATATGCATAAGAAGAATCACAGAGGTATTGATCTGTCAAAAAGAAACATTTCAAAAAGTAACTTAAGGCTAACATAATTCTTTACAATTAAAGAATTCCAATATGGATCACTTCATACTTCATCATTATGGAATGTGACAAAATAAAAGTAAAAATGCTTTGAACCCATAGAAAAATAAGTTGATTAAGCCACTAATTTAACTGCACTAAAACATAACAGGCAGTGCACTGCTTTACTGTAAATAATGTAAATGAAAATTTCAAAAGCATATAATTAAATATATATATATACTGGGTGAGCACATATATATGAGTATATAGTGTAATGTCTTGATAAAGTTGCCCTGAAGTTCTGTTAATACCAGTGAGCTGACAATATAGGACTGATTGCAGCATAGAAGAGCTTGTGTAATGTCAGAATGCAAAATTTGGCAGTTGAGAAATTTTAGGGCTGTCAACCTCCATTAGACTGGTTATAAGCAGTGAACGGCACGAAGTATACTGAATCTCCATGGAAAGGAAGCTGTGTCAAGTAGAGGGTGTTTCTTTACTAAAGGAGTTGTACAAAGCAGTAGGTGCATTAATGCAGGCCCAGGGTGAGCTCCAAGTCCAGAAAATTTTCCATTTTTTTACTGTATATATAGTAATGTCTTGGTTAATGACTCCTCTGCCAACAGAGGTTACTTATAATGAAGTCAGCATAAAATGTACTGCTGCATTCTCAAGTTCAAGTACCTGTCCAATAGAGCACTCTGGATGTCATTGTGCAGCTTTCCTACATGGAGAAGTCATTGTATCATGAGTGTTTAATTATTTCATACATGCTGCAGTTATTTTTTTATTTTCATAAAGTAATAAATTTAATATGCCCAGTATGTTATGAAAAGATAATAAAGAAGGTAAAAGCTTGAGAAAATAACTGACACATACCATAGTCATTAGATTAAGGACCCAGCTATAAAACTAACAAATGCTGAGTGTAGAAGATATGTTGCCAATAGAGAGCACTGATCTGCAAGCATTTAGCAGCTAAAATCCATCAGACTGGGTGTTTGGCTACCAGCAACTCTCCTTAAGAAACCTGGCTTTGTCTGAACTCATGAAGTTCAGAAAAGTAAGGCAGATGGTGTTGTTTCTGAACCCAAGAGAGGTGTGAGGCAGATCCAGCAGTATTAATGTATGAGAGGAGGATAAGGCAGCTGAGATCATGTGGAGTGACATTTAAGGAATAGCTGAATATCAGGGCAGCAACTCAACACTCAACCCCCATTTGTTAAAATATATCCATATAATGATGATTCTTATAACAAAATAAAGTTCTGGAACACATCTACTTCATTACCTGAGGGATTAATATAGTCACAGCTGTGCAAAATATGTGTATTGTTCCCATTTAAAGGAAGACAGACTCCTGTTCACCTAATGACTACAGACCAGTGGTCCTTACATCATGGATGCCTTTGAGAGGCTGGTCTTAGACTATATAAGTCCTCTTATGAAAGACTTTGTAACTATGCTATATGCTGGGCAATTATTGGTAAAAACTGGCAATAGTACCTCAGAAACAATTCTCTCACCTTTACTGAGTTTTAAAACCTTATCTAGACATTTTGTAGGACTAGGACACTTTATGCGAGTGTGTATGTATATAATTGTAAATGTGTATGTGTATATGTACATAATTTACATTATTATAAAACTGCCAAAGACAATATAGGCTACTGTTTTATGACATTTGAATAGGGTACTAAATAAATAAGCAGCCCTAAGTATAGCCAATTTATATTTGTATTTCTTTGGAATTCACTGTTCTTTAAGTAAAGCTAATTAGAATATTATAAAACCAACATAGCTTCTTTATTATTTTTAAGACTTTTTACTGTTACAAAACCCTATCAGTACAGACTGCTGTACTTGGTCAGGCTTATAAATGAAGACTGCAAACTACGGCCTTCTCCATAGACCTAGTCATTGCATATCACCTTTTAATTCCTAGAGCTCTGTTGCCATTCATTCTCATGCATCAATTTATGTTCAAGCAAACCTGTGCAGGGCAGGCTATTGTGTAGGATATATATAGTTTAAAAATCTAAAAGTGAACTAATCCCACTACATATATTTATCATTCAGCTGAAAAATAATTTTTACATTTAGTCTTCAGTGATTTTGGATATGTTTTCCTCTTCATTTTTTCACTCACAAAGACAACCTAAAAGTGGCTGCACTCGATTTCTTTACAGTTATAATAACTAAACTGTTCAGCTTAAAGTTAATGAAGAGCTCAAGTTCCTTAGAGCAGCTGTGAGCACTGTGCTGTGTGCCCAGTGAATTGGCCTATATCAGTGACAATTTTGCTTAGGTCTCTCAATAATTACTATGGCAATTTTATTTCAGAAATGTGAGGATGACTTACCTAAATAAATTAAATAATGTTTAACATGATACACTAATGCTTCTTTCAGTTGCTAACATTGTGCTGAATTATGTCTTCATTATCTTGTTAACAATTCTTTACTATTTTTAAAGAAAAAAGGGGCAACAACCAAATGAGAAAAGTTCCACTATCAAAAAGAGAAAAAAAAATCTCCAATCTGACAATACCACCTCCACAACTCCAAACTGTTTTAAGATGGCCAAGACAAGAAATAGAGAGAACAAAGGAGGTCCTGAACTAGCACCACACCTCCTTACTCATCCTAATTAAGCAAAATAAACAAAATAAGCGATTTGTTTTTCTAGAAATGATATAGAGGAGAAGAGAAATTAATACAATCAGCTAAAAGTTCTACAATAATTCAATAATAATAAAAATTTAAGTTTTTCTTGATTTTCCAGCAAAACTACTAGAGAAACAACTTCTTAAAGGTTAAAAAGGGATACAATGAAAAATTCTGAAACAAAATAGCTACAAAGAAATAGAAGCGATCAGAGGGCAGGATGAAAACATGTGAAGGAACCAAGTACTTTAAGAAAGCATAAATTACAAATTGGTCAGGGGCTAAGCTCATCAAACATTGTTTCAAGGGAGTTGTATAAATCCAATAGACAATTTATTATTGGACAAATTGCTTATTCGAGTTTTTGGAGGAAGTTTTGTCTTCTTTAAAAATTGAATCCCAGCTCAAGGCAAAATAAAGATCCAGATCTGAATTCAATTTGAATGAAATGGTGAGAGGCTTTTTGCCTGCATCACAGAGATGTGTACAACATAGAGACCATTTTGAATTGAAACCTTGTTGTAGAAGCAACATTTTTAAAAGAAAATGATGAAATAAGTGAGAATAGAGAGATTCCAAACATTTTGAGAACAAATCTTAAAGAAAGAAAATTCTTTCATTGATGGGTTAAAGTCTTGCAGGCTCAAAACAGAAACAAACTTGGCCAGATCAGAAGAGGCAGGTGAAATGTACTAACTGATTCAGAGAAGAGCTTTTTCCAAAAGTGAGTCAGTGAAAGAATTTGCATTAATACCAACAGCAAACTCAAAGCCAAAACATAACATGTTTTAGCCATATCAGAACAGAAAGAGAATGCCTTAAAAAGAACAGAAAGTGAATACACAAAATGATAACATTGTAAGAATGCAGGAAAGTGCAAAATATGCAAAGAAAATCATGAAATATCCCTTTATAATCACCCCCATAACTGGACAAAACTCCAATAAAAAATTATAAAACCAAAGCTCCTTGTCTGAGGTGGACCGAGGGAAAGTGCAAGACAAAGAAACTCACATCACCCTCCCCAAACCCTCATGACCTGCCTGCAACATCAAGGCAAAATTAAATAAAATTCACACAAGACTCAAAGAAAGAAATAACATTACAAGGCCATTAGTAATAACCCTGTCAACAGTTAACAATTAAGAGAACATGAAATAGTTAAATAGACCAGGTGCCAGTTGAGAAGATTGTATCAGTCTACTCCAAAGACAGCTTAAGATCTGAGAGGAGGTGCAGCAAGCCTGTGAGTGTTAGACAGACTTTGTCAGAATGCAAAATAAGAGCTTGCACACTGGAAACTCTGGCTTTCTTCAGGACTTGAATCATCACCTTATGAGCCTGCATGATCAGAACATTATACTTGGAGAAGAAGTGGAACGTATTCCAGGAAAATGTACTGGTCTCAGTAACTGAAAAAATTTACAGTCGCCAAGAGTGGTTGGGTAGCATCAATTTTCCCATTGTAAATATAATGGGCCTTCATGACCTTGGGCCTGAAATTGGACAGATGAGGGAAGCAGAGTGACTATTGTGACTCAAATTATTGTAACATATTATCTTTCTCAGCATTTAATGGATACCCAGGATACAAGACTCTGTCTTGTTCTGTTAATGTAAACCATAAAGCTGCCATTTTGGAGTGGTGGAGGATATACCTGGATTGTGCCACTCCTGTTGACCCAGAAAGATCAAAGGATTTAGGCAGTTCTGCTCAGCTTTGGAAGTATTAATGTTCGGTCTTAAATCCAAAAAACTTCCATCATTGCATTTAACAAAACTTGAAGTATGTATTTTTCCCTGATCAAAGATTTTAAACTGGATAATTATCCAGAACATATGATCATAATCGAAGATCACAGCGCAGTCACGTCTAGCTGTACGAGTCTGTGCTGGGCTAATAGTTGCTGATTCATAGCTAGTTCTTCTTCACAAAAATGTCAGTGCAACTGGGCGAGTTAATATCTTGTTTAACTATAGTAGTAGCAGTACAATGACAGAAATATTGCTTGGCTGAGGCTTAGGAGGACAACTAATGCACAGCTGTTCCTCACCTCTGCATGTTAATAACTTGTCTGTGCAACATATGAAAATAGCACCCACAAGACAATATTTTCTGCGTGGGTCATACACATCTTGTTTGCATAAGACAATATTGTTTTTGCACAAAATACAGATCTTGTTTCCACAACAATTTTTCCCATAACATATACAATTGTTCCCACAGGATAAAAAAACAATTTTTGGGGGTCTGGGTGCTCTGTAGAAATTTACACCTTCTTGACATTGTTACATTGTTTTTCTGAGATTTGTTTTGCTTTTAGAAATTCTGGAATATTTGTTATAATATGGATTTTAAAATCTTTATTAATGAGTGAAAACAAACCTTTAATACCCTTTCCATTTAGATTTTACTGAAAATGTCCTTATTATAGTATCTAAAAGTGAAGTTTAAATTAGACTAGACTCTAATGTATTGCAGAGTTAGTCACTTTGCCTCTCCCAAACTGCTACTGGCAAGCAACACTAGTAAGGATCTTAGACTATTGTGCATTCAAGATATCTGCAAAGCTCTAGAAAAGATGTTTTTAACTGATATGTATGCAGATAGATCCAAAAAAGTAACAAATGTTTCCCAGGAATTATTTGTTTTGTAAATAGACAGTGAGTACCATTCATATTGGCATGAATCTTTCAGTACACAAGACAGAAAAAGTGCAGTATACAAAAAGGTGATTAAAAATAATTTTGAGCCTGAACATAAAGGAGATATTCTATGGTGCTGATTTTGTAATTGGCAAAATATCAGATCCTGTGTAGCACATGTTAGATATTTTTGGCATTTGTGTTTTAAGGTGTTTTTTCTTGTTTCAAAAACAAGTCAACAGGGATGCCAAAAAGTGCAAAATCAACCATTGTGCTTTCATTGAATTTAAAGTCCATGGAAACAGTATGGCTTTGGAGATTTTTGCCCAGTTAGCATGTTCCAAGACTAATTTCCTTCATACTGTATATCACAGTCAACAATATCTCTCAAAGATGTCCTAAATTCTTGTTAAGTCTTTAATATCAACCACAGAAAAGAATGCTGCTAAAATGAAGAATGAGAAATTGAAGAGTAAGGAGGTTGTGTTATAGCAGACATTATAATTATTAGTTCGGCTTTGTTGAATCTATTCTTCATGAACAATTAAACATGAGCAAAGTCTATGAATGTTGGGTGACCAGAATATTGATTCTTGAAGTGAAACAGCACAGCGTCTAATGTTTAAGGAAATTCTAAAAGTAACCAGTGCTGAGTGAGAGCTGTTCCATAATTGGGGATGACCCAATTATTTCAGTATAACAGAGTCCAGAAAATAAACAAAATAGAATTATAGTGATTCTCTAACACCAAAGAAACACAACCCAAGCCAGTGCCTGCACATTCTGTTGTCTGTTTTTAAAGATACTGATAGTGTAGTCCACATTGATTTTATGTCTCTAAGGGCTCACAAACCTGGTCAATATTATACTAATTTGCTTCAGTGTTTGTGGTATACAATCAGGGAAACATTTTGAGAAAATTTGTTGTCTATTTCCTTTCTGCCTCCCATTGATGGCTCTGCTCACAATACTCAGGTTTCAAATCTGTGGTTTTAAAGAGATGTTAAACCCTCGCTGTTCTCCAGACCTGAACCCATGTGACCTCCTTGGGATTTGCTATGCTAATTATAAAGATATTAAGTTTTATCTGATCAGCATTGAAATGCTTAGTGAACATTATAAAAAATATATTAATGTTCACAGTAGTAATGTTAAAAAAGCCTGTTTGGTTTTAGTTACTAGGTCAGAACCAAATTTCTCTGTACATAGTTTGCTGTACTTATGGGTATGTTTTCTCAATGCTTTTTCTTCATTGATCAATAGTAAACTTATTATCTCTTACACACACACACAATCAGTTGTTAAGCAAATAAGTGCGTAGTAGTTTATTCAATTTATTTTAGACAGGGGAAGCATATTTTTGGAATAGCAATAACATTTTTTATAGTCTCTTTATGTTCCTGGCATTTGCACAACATAACTTCATACAGTATCTGGAGTCTCATACATGAGATAGTAATTCAATATCAGGACAGACATCCTCATTTATAACCTGGGATATCTGGGAAAAACAGCAATATCTAATCAATAGATCCTAGAGGAAAGGAGCCATAAGGCATCACACAGTGTAGATATTGAAGTTTGCTAATCAGCTGCTCATAAGCTACAATTTAAAATTTGAAATCCCCAAAAACTTCTCCTTTATTACCACTAAGGTGGCAAAAATGTATGAATTGCACAAGACCATCTGATACAACAGCATACAGGTGTACAATGCAGAATGGACAGTGAGATGCAAAAAGTATTAAATCCCTTTGAAAGTCATCATAATATTCTGCATGACAAAAGATTTGTACATATATTTAATCCATTAATGTAGTTTTAATATTAACTATTATGCTGCAACAATACATTTCCAAAGTCAAAATAAACCATTTTCTATGGATATTTAACCCAACTGTAAAAACTCAAAAGTTAGTATTTGCATAACTATTCAAGCCTTACACATTAATACTTTGTCAAGAACCCTTTTGTTGAAATAACAGCCTTAAATCTTTTGGGGTAAGTATGGACCAGTTTCACACAATATTTAAGATGCCATATGTGCTTTTATGTAAACCTTAAGGAATGGCTCCTTTCTTGCTACCCTCCGGAAGAGGCCTGTTTTATAGAGCTCCTGAAATTGTGAACCCATGCACCTTCACTCCAGTTTCAGCCAAAGAGCATTGCAGAAAGTGATGGCTGAATTTTTAGTAGCCTCTCTCTGATGTTTATTGTTGACGGATGGCTGGTTCCAACATGAGTCTGGGTGCTGTGATGAACCTCCAACAATGCTTAATGGGACAATCAAACTCTTTGATATTTTTGTAGCCATTCTTGCCTTGTGCATTTCAATGACTTTGTTTGTAGTAGATAGATAGATAGATAGATAGATACTTTATTAATCCCAAGGGGAAATTCACATAATCCAGCAGCAGTATACTGATACAAAGAAACAATATTAAATTAAATAGTAATAAAAATGAAAAAAGTTAGCATTTACTCCCCCGGGTGGAATTGAAGAGTCGCATAGTGTGGGGGAGGAACGATCTCCTCAGTCTGTCAGTGGAGCAGGATAGTGACAAAAGTCTGTCACTGAAGCTACTCCTCTGCCTGGAGATGACACTGTTCAGTGGATGCAGTGGATTATTCATGATTGACAGGAGTTTGCTTAGTGCCCGTTGCTCTGCCACAGATGTTAAACTGTCCAACTTTACTCCTACAATAGAGCCTGCCTTCCTCACCAGTTTGTCCAGGCGTGAGGCGTCTTTCATCTTTATGCTGCCACCCCAGCACACCACCGCGTAGAAGAGGGCACTCGCCACAACCGTCTGGTAGAACATCTGCAGCATCTTACTGCAGATGTTGAACGATGCCAACCTTCTCAGAAAGTATAGTCTGCTCTGACCTTTCTTACATAGAGCATCAGTATTGGCAGTCCAGTCCAATTTGTCATCCAGCTGCACTCCCAGGTATTTATAGGTCTGCACCCTCTGCACACAGTCACCTCTGATGATCACAGGGTCCATGAGGGGCCTGGGCCTCCTAAAATCCACCACCAGTTCCTTGGTTTTGCTGGTGTTAAGATGTAAGTGGTTTGAGTCGCACCATTTAACAAAGTCTTTGATTAGCTTCCTGTACTCCTCCTCCTGCCCACTCCTGATGCAGCCCACAATAGCAGTGTCATCAGCGAACTTTTGCACGTGACAGGACTCTGAGTCGTATTGGAAGTCTGATGTATATAGATTGAACAGGACCGGAGAAAGTACAGTCCCCTGCGGTGCCCCTGTATTGCTGAACACAATGTCAGACCTGCAGTTCCCAAGACGCACATATTGAGGTCTGTCTGTAAGATAGTCCACAATCCATGCCACCAGGTGTGAGTCTACTCCCATCTCAGTCAGCTTGTCTCTAAGGAGCAGAGGTTGGATGGTGTTGAAGGCGCTAGAGAAGTCCAAAAACATAATTCTTACAGCACCACTGCCTCTGTCCAGGTGGGAGAGGGATCGGTGTAGCATATAGATGATGGCATCCTCCGCTCCCACCTTCTCCTGGTATGCGAACTGCAGAGGGTCGAGGGCGTGGCGGACCTGTGGCCTCAGGTGGTGAAGCAGCAGCCGCTCCATGGTCTTCATCAGATGTGACGTCAGAGCAACAGGCCGGAAGTCATTCAGCTCACTAGGTCGTGATACCTTTGGGACAGGGGTGATACAAGATGTTTTCCAAAGCCTTGGGACTCTCCCCTGTTCCAGGCTCAGGTTGAAGATGCGCTGTAGAGGACTCCCCAGTTCCAACGCACAGGCCTTCAGCAGTCGTGGCGATACACCATCTGGACCCGCTGCTTTGCTGGCACGAAGTCTTTTCAACTCTCTGCTCACATGGGCTGCTGTAATTGTGGGTGGGGATGTCTCACCTATGCTGGTACCAGCAGAAGGATGGTTGGAGGATGCAGTACTTCGAGGTGATAGTGGGTTAGGGTGATCAAACCTATTAAAGAAGTTGTTCATTTGGTTTGCTCTCTCCACGTCTGTCTCGATGGCGGCACCCCGCTTCGAGCTGCATCCAGTGATAATCTTCATCCCATCCCACACTTCCTTCATGCTGTTGTTCTGCAACTTCTGCTCCAGCTTTCTCCTGTACTGCTCTTTCGCCGCCCTGAGTTGGACTCGGAGTTCCTTCTGCACGCGCTTGAGCTCATGCTGATCACCACCTTTAAAAGCCCTTTTCTTCTGGTTCAAAAGGCCCTTGATGTCACTTGTAACCCATGGCTTGTTGTTAGCATAGCAGCGTACTGTTCTTACTGGAACTACAATGTCCATACAGAAGTTGATGTAATCAGTTGTGCATTCAACAGCCTCTTCAATGTTCTCACTATGTGACCCCAGGAATATATCCCAGTCTGTAGTTCCAAAGCAGTCTCTCAGAGCCTGCTCTGCCTCAGGGGACCACTTCCTGAATGAGCGTGTGGTTGTAGGTAGCGCCCTCACTCTTGGTTTGTATTGATGCTGTAGCAGAACCAGGTTATGATCTGCTTTCCCAAGCGCAGGCAGCGGGGTGGCGCTGTATGCGTCTTTAACGTTTGCATACAGTAGGTCGATAGTCCTGTTTCCCCGGGTGTTACAATCCACATACTGGGAGAAGGCAGGTAATGTTTTGTCCAGCGTTACATGGTTAAAGTCTCCAGCGATTAGCACAAGTGCCTCAGGGTGCTGCGTTTGTAACTTAGCAACTGCGGAATGGATGATGTCACTCGCTATCTCCGCATTCGCTTGAGGGGGGATGTAAACAATGATAACAATCACGTGTCCAAACTCTCTGGGCAAATAATACGGACGCAGACTTACGGCCAACAGTTCGATGTCCCTGCAGCAATTGGAGATTTTAATGTTTACATGTCCTGAGTTGCACCACTTTGTATTGACATAGAGAGCGAGTCCTCCACCTTTCTTCTTCCCGCAGGTACTTGCGTCTCTGTCCGCTCTAACTGTGCTAAACCCGGGTAGCTCCACGTTAGCATCTGGGATGGTAGTTGTTAGCCACGTTTCACTAAAACACAGCAAGCTGCATTCTCTGTAGGTTCTGACAGTTTTCACCAGCACAGCCAGTTCGTCAATCTTATTTGGTAGTGAGTTCACATTTCCCAGGATCACAGAAGGCACCGACGGTTTATAACGCCATTTTCTCTCAAGTTGTCTCGATTTAATCTTATCTTTTATCTTTGCGCCGGCTCGGCTGCCCCGATATCGTCTTCTTACCTCGTCAGGTAAATAAGCAACCACACCGGCATGTGCATTTCTTCTCAGTGCTTTAAGCTGACTACTTGAATAGGCGATTCTCGGAGTGTAAAAATCCATGTCAAGTAGTAAAAATAGTAAAAAGTGTCCAGGGAGCAATTCCACATAAAAGAAAGTGGTAGAAGTGATCAGTGAAATAGATAAAAATAGAGATAAAAAGGTAAAAAGATAAAGTCATATACGGAGCTGCTGGAAAAGGCTGCCACTCGGATGCGGCGCCGGAAATGAAAGGGAGTTGTACCGTGTTAGCCATTATGAATGTAGTAAGAAGTAAAGCAAAATGACACCTTTTATTGGCTAACTAAAAAGATTAAAATATGCAAGCTTTCGAGGCAACTCAGGCCCCTGTTACCTTGAAAGCTTGCATATTGTAGTCTTTTTAGTTAGCCAATAAAAGGTGTCATTTTGCTTGACTTCTGATGACCTTGTTTCTAATATCAGCAGTCTTTGTCTTCATTTTTGCAGTGATTGTCCAACAAAGACTATTGTCCTTATGAAGTGTGCTTTTTTTACCCAGGGAGATATAATGTACTCACAAATAGTACCTAATTATGGTCAAATGACAGTCACCTTTGTGTCATTTCTGATTAATTTGTACACCTGGAGCTTCCAAGGCACAGAGCATTAAGTACTTATGCAAACACTAACTTTGGGGATTTTCTTTTTCAGTTAAATATCTAAAGAAAATCGTTTATTTTGACTTTGGAAACTTATTGTTACAGCATAAGAGTTCACATTAAAAATACTGCATAGATAAATATGCACACAAATCTATCTATGTACAAGTCTTTTTGTCATGCAGAAAATTGTGAGGACTTTCAAGGGGATCAAATACTTTTGGACACCACTCTATATTCTGGATTGTGACCCTGTACTCTGTAGTGTCAGATGGTCTTGTGTAATTCAAACACTTTTGTAACATTAGTGGTAATAAAAAATAAGTTTTTGGGGATTTCCAGCTTAAATTGCAGCTTATGAGCAGCTATTTAGCAATGTTCACCACCTATACTGTGTGTGATATGTTATGACTTCTTTCCTTCAGGATCTATTGATTAGATATTGCTGTTTCTCCCAGATATCCCAGATTAAATATGAGGATGTTTGTCCTGATTTTGTCTCATTATCAATCGCTGGAGACAGTGTGGCACTCTGTCTGAGTGTCATGGCAGGAAGAACACTGAGGAGGAGAATGACTTGCACAGAGTAATTGTCTTGTATCCAACCTGAAGGCAGCACCCTTGATCAGTTTGTTTTGTTATACAACTTATTGGTTGATTATTAACACTTGTAATCAATTAGAAAGAGATAATTACAGACTGTGAGCTTTTCTATGAAGATCTTTTTTGTTCTGTATTCAACCATTCAAGTCCAGTGTTGTATCCAATATTTTATAGTGTAAACTTTGAAAGAGATCATCAATTTTGTGATGGCAGTGTTTTGTATATTGATTCATTTGGAGTTAAAAAAAGTGATTTCTCAGTTTTGCCAAAAGATAGCTAGTTTTTCTTATATGTGTGCCTATAAGAGCTGTACATAGTTCTGCTTTATTTTTTAATTAGTTATGTCAAGAACTAAACTGAAGTGATCTACCAAAATATTGTCAATTATTTGTGACTAACTTGTTCTGGTTATTCCTGTACATGGAAAGCTTTCTAATACTTAGCTGGTTCCATATGTTTTATTAAATAGTTTTGCATATTTCAGATGTCAGTTTTTTTGTCAAACTTCAATCAAACTGCATTTACTTGTAGCAGTATTAAGAGAAAGAAATTGGCCTACGCTGAAGTGGTCAAGACTACTAGATCTCAGAGTTTCAAGATGGCAGGACTTGGTGTGGAAGTAATACTCTTTATGGCTTGGCAATGGGAGAAAATTAGTAGGAGAAGTCTAATGAGAAACTAGAGATTGTCTTTAATGATACAAATTGTTTTCCAAGGTATATTTTTGTAAAAAGCACTTGTCCCCATAATACAGCAGTTACCACTGATGCCTCACTGCTCCAAAGACCTAAGCTCAATTCACGACTCATTCCCTATCTTTTCACTAATCTCACTTTGAATTTTCTGCAGGTAATTCAGTTGTCTTCCACACCATAACATCAAAGATTTGATTTTAGATGATATGACTTATTGTAGAACTAAAGGCTATGATGCCTGCTAAAATGATTAAAAATCTGGAGATCTTGTGCAGGAGAATAAACTGCTTATAATGGGATAAAATAGCTTTTAAGAAGTTCAAGAGCACTCAGGTAGAACATGAAAATGAAGTCCTTGTTAAATGGAAAATGGTAGATGTATAAGCTTTTGAGACCCATTATAAAGAGCCTCCTCCAACTCTTTCTATGAAGATGTGCATAAGAACCTTACTTTAAATGCTACTATCATCTTATAATTTTATACAGAATGACTAGGTGTGTATACTTTGGGCCTTACCGATACAGGAGGAAACAATGCAATATTCTAATTTTCTCAAGAATTCTTAATGATATGATACAATATAGTAATGTAATATGATATAATACAGCATGGCACAACACAATATAATATCGTATAATGAAATACAACACATTTTTAACTGATATGCTTTACTTAGTATCCTTTCAAAAACATTGATTGCAGTAGCAATACATGACAAATTTCAAACAGCTTGATTTTAATTAAGATATTCGTGCAGTGTCAATGAAAATAAAGAAATCAGCACTACTTGTTGAATGGAAACTCTTAAAAAATAATCAAAAAGCACTAGACAATGTAACACTAAAATATACTCAGAATGATTCTCCTAATAAGTATGTACAGTAAGCTACCCTTTGACAATTACTGTGTGATTGTAAGGATTTTTCTGGCAAGTTTTTCTTAAGAAAAGTAGTTGGACTACATACTCACATGGCAGAACACTTTGTTGTGCACTAAATTTGCTGCTTCCAGTTCTGAAAACATGTTCTTATGACACACTAGTTCCAGATATGCAGAGCTGGCATTTTTCAACATTTAAAGTAAAATTCAGCCTGGTGAATCTTATACAATTCTAGAGCATTACTGTATATCAATTTTCAGTGAAAGCTTGTGCATTTTGTAGTAGGATGTGTGAGGAATCTGTTTTATCTTCCAGCTGGGATGCCAGAAACAAAGAGATCTGTACAATTTATGATAAACTGGCAAAAGCCTACATGAAATAAATTTCACTGTCCCTATTTGTAGTCTGAATGTGGTTATAGACTTTTTTTCAACAAAAAACCCAAATGTGCTTGCTGCAATAAGCTAAATAATACAATTTATTCATAAGAATAATAGAGAGAGTTTGGGAGCATGTGCTGTAGAAGATAAATATTTACACAGTCGCAAAGATTTCAATGTTTGGGTCATATCTGTCACGAAGGTTAACCAAAGATTGACTTTTTAGGTATAGATGAATATTATGAAAAATATATAAATAGGAAGAATTTGGGATTCAATAAATTAGGTAACCTATTTTCCTCGGAAAACATGCTTTAGATATGAAAATAAGAGTATGAATGATAAGAGGAAACATGCTTCCCTGTAAACTTTCCTGAACTTCTGGGAATTCTAGGCAGGAATAAACCATAAAAGCCCTAAGCTGTATATTCTTAATGGTAAAATAAGGTGTTTTTCTTTTTACTTACAATATGTATAATATTGTATATGCCATTACTTTTTAATAAAATATGTATACTGTATATATATTCACACACACAATTCTTGAATCAAAATAAATAGGCCTACAGCTTATCTTCTGGTTCCTTAATTTAGCCACATCAAATTCTAAACTATCCAAAATATAATTTCTTGCTGGTCATGAATGGCAGCATTCTGAATCATGGATCATGGCAGAATCATAGATGACTTCGCTCAACATGATGTCTATCTATGAGCTCTGTCCTCTCAACTTTTGGCTCTAAAAGAAACAGAATCACTATTTTTAAGTCTATTTCTCTAAAGGAGTTCATGTAATTTTGGAATACTGGGCATTTCTCAAATATTTAGACCAAACAAAACTGACTGTATTGACATGACATGGAAATTTGTTTGGGTAAAACTACCTCCTTTTATGACAATTGTCTAGATTTACTAGTTTCTTATAACAGTAAGTAAAACTAGATGTTGTGAATGACAAACACTATATACCATTGTGCTTTTCTTTATCTGTAGAAGTATTAAATGCTTGTAGCTCTCCTCCCATGGATATCAAATCTTGTATGGGTTTTGTCATTTTTGAAAATTTTGAATCACCTTAAACGAACTACTTACCACGTGAACTAACTTTTACATTTTCTGGGCTTATTTTGTTACCTGAATGAAATAGTCATTGATTGTAAGTACCACTATCACCTTTGAGATGTTTGTTTCTGCATTAGATTTATATATATTAGTTGTGGATACATCACGTTTAAACTTTTGCCAGTATCAGCACTCCCTTGAATTTGAGGCACTGGCAGAAACTTTCACACCACTCCACCAACCCCTTATTGCATAATAAAACTGCTTGCCACTGGGAATTAACTATTATCTCACTTTAGCTAATGGATTTACATATTAGTTGAGTAGTACTAGGGTGTTGTACCGTTTTAGCCATTGTGGATTGTTTGCCTGAAGGGGCCTGAGTTGCCTTAAAAGCTTGCATATTGTTATCTTTTTAGTTAGCCAATAAAAGGTGTCATTTTGCTTGACTTCTCATTACATATTAGTTGAGGAAAGGCTACTGCATTTTCTCATTCACTTTGGTGCCTCTACTCCTATTCCCTTCAAAGAGGGCACAAATTAAGTTTATTTAACTAAATGCCCCTTCTGATATTGTTGCAAAACTTTAATTTATTCCTTCTTATTTGACTGCCTTTAGTAAATTTAATTAAAAACGGTGACTAATCAGTATCACCATTTTCATTTCCTTCTCCTCCACTTTTGAAGGTCCATACCAACCAAGCAGCTAATATGATTACCAGCCATCACCATAAAACACTTAAATATCCCATAAGCTTTGCCCCATCTTAAGAAAAAAGTCACCTTTATAATCAGGGTGAAAAGCTGTAAAAAGTGCTTTTTGGCAATGAAATCCAACATTTAGGAGCAAATGCCAAGTTAAAGTAAGCCTAACCTATATGCTATCATGATTTGCTAAAGGTCTATCTCTAGCAGTGACTACAGCTTTCAGATTTTCATTAGAGTTCTCCTCTCGATGTATAATTACATTTAAAATTTTGAATATACTGTATAAAGGTAAAATCAGTTGGCAACAGAAATCTGAAATTAAAAAATAAAAAAGTCAATATGAAATGCATTGGCTTTGTCCTTACCAGAAACTCTACTAACATAACATGATCCTGGCTAATATTAATTACTCTGGCAAAATGAAAAGAAGTTTTGATACTGATGGCCAGTCATCCAATCCAAGGTCCTGTTCTAGTCCTAGAGCTGAATAACTTTGTAACAGCTAATCTCTCTCTCTCTGAAACAGCCCTCCTGAGGGATCCACTGAAGATTCTGGAACATCCTTATCTGTCAGGGCCTCAGCTGAACACTCTGAACTACAGCCTGCCAGTAGTTTGGCAAAAGTCTCCAAAACAATCCAATAAGTTTCCAATACCACCTCTTTGAAGGGCCTGGACATCAGACATGACCACTGTAACTCTGACATGCTTCCTTCTAGGCATACGGATAGCAACTCAGGAATCTTTTCTCCCTAGAGTGAAGCCTTCATGTCTCAAACACCCCTGACTGGGTGCCTCTTGTATTTGCTGTTTACTGCCAGACAGTTTCACCTTTTGAGTTATGTCAATACAAGAATGTGTGGTCAGTGGAGGCAGGGAAGGCAGAGCCTCACCTGTCATCATGAAAAGTAAAAAAACTAATAATAACATAAAATAAATTTGTCCACTGGTCTGTACTATAAATTTTCTGTAGACTCCAAAAATTGTGATAATTTTTATAGTCAAAATCGCTGAATTTGTGCATTTCCTGTTTAAATACAGGGGAGAAACACAAGGTGCGGCAGCAACGAGACAAGACGAGCCTCGTCTCTGACTGCGTTGTTCTTCACACACGGTGTTGATGCATGCATTTGGCACATGCCTGTTGTTGTCTCTCTGTATGTCGCCAATATAATGTTTGTAGATACATTATACACCCTGACTTTCCACAGTCTGGCTAATATCTTTAATGAATATGTGTGACATATTTAGTCTTGCTGATCGGACATAAAACCACATCAAAAAGGCACAAGGTTAGACAGACAGGACAGTGCCACACTGAAGGGGGAGAATGTGAGCCCAACAGGTGCTTGTTGCTGATGTTCTTCTGTGCAGAGGCTCTGGGCACCAAACTTAGTGATATCAGAAAGTGGACTGCAGCAGTCTGTTTATTTTTATTTTTTTGATCCGACTGACTGCCACAATGGAAAATTAAGACTTTGAAAACTAAAGGAAAATAAGGAGGACTTTTACAAAAAAGTGACTGAGATTTTTGTGGAGAATGATAGGTGCATGGACTTCATTTACAAATAAAGGTAAGACCATAAACGGTTTTAAATTTTATAAAAAATAGAATCAGATTAAGAAAAAAAAGTCCAATATTTAAAAACTAAATTTTGACCTTAAATAAAATATTCTTTTGTTTTTCTTCTTATCATTTTGTTGAACAGTCTGTATTAAAATTGATTAAAGCATCAGAATTAAATGCTTTTAAAAACTAAATATTTCAATTAAGATAAAAAATGTAAATCTTTTTGTACACCACTCTTTACTTTCATTTGTAATGAATAAGTATGAATTGAGTAATTGCAATGGCAAATTTAGAACACATGGAGGGTGAAGAGCAAATACGCTCTCTCCACTCTCTCTTGCCACTATAAATGTAACATTCCTTCTTAGCCAAATATGTACCTCACCTATGTGTATGTGTGTGTAAAGAATGCTGATGAGATATAAAACATAACCAGTAGTCAATGTGTATGCAGCCAATTGAATAGTAAATAAGCTACTCTTTTGGGTTCATATATTTGTAAATCTCACTGTGAAGGAGTCAGTACCTCACTAGCCGTGAACCTCACCGCACGTCACTATGTCAATGATAGGAAGGAAGCAAGAGCAGTAGACATCCATCCATCCATCCATCCATTATCCAACCCGCTATATCCTAACTACATGGTCACGGGGGGGTCTGCTGGAGCCAATCCCAGCCAATGCAGGGCGCAAGGCAGAAAACAAACCCCAGGCAGGGTGCCAGCCCACCGCAGCAGTAGTAGACATCTTAATTGAATCTAAAAAACCTTGATGTTATTTATTTCTGCAACTGACCCTATTACTATTAGATCAAAGATGGTTCCACTCTCACCATAAATTGTTCTGTTGCTCAGGTAATGTTTTGTATAACTCCTAAAACAAACTAAGCAAACTTTGCAACCATAGAGTCCCTACAAAAGAGACATTTGGAATATTACACATGTCAAAAATTTGAACAGAACTATCTACAGCTCAATGCCGTGGACAAAGGTTTTGAAATTGAACTTAACTGGAAACTGTACAGATATTAGAACTGAATTTACACAGTTGTATTTCCTATTGTAGTTGTTGTACAATTGTGAATTAAATACTTTATAGATTATTCAAATAGCCTGACAGCAATTGTCAGTTGTGTTCAGTATGAATTATTTTTCACTTTTTCAAAGAATATCATCAGCATCTCATGAGTGCTCACTTTACTTTGCCTTGCAATTAAGTCATTGATCAAATATTGTAATCATTCTTCTTAAACTGTGTCACATATGATGTCTATATTTATTACTTTTTTTTACTAAAAGCACTAGGATCCTGGGTCACACTTATGACACTTGGTATTGGTACTTGATTAAACATGAGTGATTGATTTTTATATTTTAAAAGTGGACGAGTAAATGCACTTATTTTTAAAATTACTATTAAAATTATAAATTGTAAAATTGAAATGACTAATTTTCAGGGATAAGGTAAATGTAGTTTATTTTATTAAATTACTAGCAGAATACCCGCGCTTCGCAGCGGAGAAGTAGTGTATAAAAGAAGTTATGAAAAAGAAAAGGAAAAATTTTTTAAAATAACGTAACATGATTGTTAATGTAATTGTTTTGTCATTGACATGAGTGTTGTTGTCATATTTATAT
Organism: Polypterus bichir lapradei; assembly: GCA_026402145.1. NCBI lineage: Eukaryota > Metazoa > Chordata > Cladistia > Polypteriformes > Polypteridae > Polypterus > Polypterus bichir. The sequence goes on from JANRMT010062837.1 coordinate 8,467,729, forward strand.
ATATCTATATCTATATATATCTATATCAGATATAATATATATATATATATATATATATATATATATATATAGCAAAATACCCACGCTTGGCAGCGGAGAAGTAAAAAGAAAAGGAAACATTTTAATAATAATGTAACATGATTGACAACGTAATTGTTTTGTCATTGTCATGAGTGCTGCTGGCGCATATATATATACACATACATACATACATACATACATACATACACACACACACATATACTATGGGGTGCGAAACAGGCAAATACATTGATTTTCTGAATATATAAAGTCGGCGTCAGAATATATAAAGTCAAAACTTGAATATATAAAGTCATTCCCGAATATATAAAGTCACTGTCGGAATATATAAAGTCAAAACTTGAATACATAAAGTCAGCGTCGGTATATATAAAGTCAAACTTTTTTCTAAATATATAAAGTCAAAACTTGAATAAATAAAGTCACCGCTGGAATATATAAATTCAAAACTTGAATATATAAAGTCAGCGTCAGAATATATAAAGTCAGCGCTGGAATATATAAAGTGAAAACCTGAATATATAAAATCAGCGTCGGAATTTATAAAGTCATTCCTGATTATATATAGTCAACATCGGAGTATATAAACTCATTCCTGAATATATAAACTCAAAGTCAAAATATATTGATTGAAACGACTCTGAACTGAAGTAAGTTAACAAAAACTTATTCAGAAAAATAAATTAAAAAAACACTGTTCGGTTAATGTTTTGAAAATGATGCATTTGCCCTGCCCAGGATTGGTTCCTGCCTTGCACCCAGTGTTGGCTGGGATTGGCTCCAGCAGACCCCCGTGACCCTGTGGTCGGATTCAACGGGTTGGGAAATGGATGGATATTGCAGCACTGACTTTGTATATTCCGACGATGACTTTATATATTGAAGTTTTGACTTTATATATTCCAGCGCTTACTTTATATTGTGAGCTGGAGGGCTTCGCTATTACGTGTGGGGACGAAACTTCACTTTGGTAACTGATCATGCTCCACTTCAATGGTCATACCGACAGAAAGATACAAACTCTCGCCTCATGAGATGGTTTCTGGGCTTACAACTTTTACCGTTTCACAGTAAAACATCGACCAGGTTCTGAACACGTCAACGCAGACGTATTATCAAGACTAAATGAACCTGGTACAGAGAGTCGCTTGATTCACGGAAATGTGAATAAAGCTGAGGGGGAGGGTGTGAGCTGGAGGGCTGATCGCACCCCAAGAAGATCCAGACGCCTCTGGGAAAACCACAACCCCTGAAACACAGACTACCCTCACATTGCTCCTTACTTTCTCACTTGCGCTATAACGTGTAATGCAAACCTCGCGCGATACTCCGCTAACTTAAAAGCCTTGTGCAGCGCCTGTCAGTTGAAAATTGATTGTTTGCTTGCTTTTATCGCTCTCTCTCTCTGCTCCTAGCGGTACTGTCATCTCTGACTTGTCATGGAGCACGTTTAAGCTCATGTGTTTGCAGTGTTTGAATAAAAATCCTTCTTGTTTCTACGACCTCCTGTGTCTCTGTGCAAATCTGTGACCCAAGCGTGACAATATATTCTGACGCTGACTTTATATATTCAAGATTTGACTTTATATATGCAAGCGCTGAGTTTATATATTCCGACGCTGACTTTATATATTTAAGTTTTGACTTTAGGTGGCAGTGTGACGAAGTTGCTTCGGAAAACGGCGTTAGCCGCGGAGCTCAGCTCAGAGCGAAATGAGGTAAATGGGAGGGGATATGATGACGTGACTCCTCCACCCGCCTTAACTGTCAATCCCCCACAAACACAGTCTCTCGGAATTTGCATAAGCACACCCCTTCACCTGCAATTTTAACTTAGTTACAAAGTGATCAAAACTCTTGTTTATATCCTGCGACCTCTCATTAAACTTGTATCCCGCATTACCCGTGGGCATGAAAAACGCCAGCGGCAGCCTGTCTATTAACTTAATTTAAAGTTTAGGTTTACACCTTGCTTTGTTTCCGAAGTAGCTGCACTCATAAATATGGTAGTATATGTCACTCGCTCGCTTCTTATTGTTTCGCTGCCTTCTCAATTATATAATGCATGTTTTCTTCAGCGCATTTTGGAGCTCTTCCTGGTTTTCTACATAGTGCATTGACAGTCAGTTCACGTGATTACGTGGGCGGCGTGGAGATGTCACACGAAATTCCGCCCCCACGGCTTTCAAGCTCAACTCCATTACAGTAAATGGAGAAAAATACCTTCCAGTTATGACCATTACGCGTAGAATTTCGAAATGGAACCTGCCCAACTTTTGTAAGGAAGCTGTAAGGAATGAGCCTGCCAAATTTCAGCCTTCTACCTACACGGGAAGTTGGAGAATTAGTGATAAGTCAGTGAGTGAGTGAGTGAGTCAGTCAGTCAGTCAGTCAGTCAGTGAGGGCTTTGCCTTTTATTAGTATAGATTTCATCATTAGTTTTTCAAATACCTCCATCTCACTGCAAAATCCTTCTTTTACATAAAATGTTCTACTCTATTATTTTAGTGTGTTAATTTAAACACTAATTATAGTTATAGCACAGTTATGTTGTTGTGTGAACGTCTACTGGAGGCTTCTGTTGACCTCATAGAATCCCAGAAGTGCATTTATGTACTAGCAAAAAAATATAGCCAAGTGCTATAACTTCCTCCATAGTAGCATACACATCTTGTATACTATATATCTTATGTGCTTTTACAATTTAATGGTTCTACATTTGATAAATCAAAGTGGAATTTCAAAGCAGCATTTGTAACACAGTTAGTTAAATATGGATAAAAAATAAAAAATACTGCAATGAAAAATACATAATGAACTATGAAGATCATGACAGAAATATCAGACATCTGAATGTACATGAGTAAGGCTGAAATCCTAAAGCCTTCTGACCGTTCCTTTTGCTGACAACAGTGTCACTTCACTTAATTTAGATTTGACGCAGATCAGAGCCCAGGAAAATGTAATCTGTCTTATGTTATTTGAGGGTGGCACAATGGGTAGTGCTGCTGCCTCCCTTTAGGAGACCTGGGTTCACTTCCCGGGTCCTTCCTGTGTGGAGTTTGCATGTTCTCCCCGTGTCTGTGTGGGTTTCCTCCGGGTGCTCCGGTTTCCTCTCACAGTCCAAAGACATGCAGGTTAGGTGCATTGGCGATCCTAAATTGTCCCTAGTGTGTGCTTGGATTGTGGGTGTATGTGTTTGTGTGCCCTGCGGTTGGCTGGCGCCCTTCCTGGGGTTTGTTTCCTGCCTTGCGCCATGTGTTGGCTGGGATTGGCTCCAGCAGACCCCCCATGACCCTGTAATTAGGATATAGCGGGTTGGATAATTGATATATGGATGTTATTGTTATTTTAGCATGGATTGATGCAATTTCGTTTGCATCATCCATGCTAAAAGTAGCTTGTTTACAATTTCTAATTCTGCCGCAAAATTGCATTTAACAATGCTGAGATAAAATTTGGCAAATATGAAAATTCCTGAAATACTTTTAGATTCTCCCTGCTGATAGCACAGCTCTTTCTTTTTTGTGAGCTAAATGGAAGAGTATTGCCTTGCAATATGTAGTAATGAAACACATTCAGCTTTTTCTATTAGGCTAAATACAGTCTGGCCCTGTCAGATTAGTTCCTCTGTTTGAATTGGCTTTCTTTGGGGATTTGTCACCCCTTACCCTCTAGTCCAGCTGCCTCACTTTTAAGAGTGGAATTCCACTTAGAGTTTCAATTCCTTGTTTAACTAATGCTCACCTGGGAAGATGCTTTAGTGAACACTGCAGATCCTTGAGTCAATGCATTTAAAATATCTTTAGTGGCATTGGTAGTGTTTGTATATACTGATTAGAGTTACTTCACAAGCTAGCTACCAGTTTGAAGGTTCTGAACAAATACAAAACTAACATGTCACATTTGGATTTGTTTTCATTAGGTGAGGCCTGCACTGAAAGTGTGGATCACTAATGGGATTTTGTTTCTACTACTTGATATACAGTATTTCCTCAACTTTTCTTCAGTGAGGAAGCCAAGCAATCCCTTCACATGCACAGTAGGTAGCAGGAGCTAATGTGGAGTTGCAGATCGGCATGAAAAACCATGAGGAGAGAGGGGAGAGGTTGGGAACAGGTGGAAAGCTGGTGGCTATCTGAGCAAGCATTGAGCACAAGGCAGGAACAGTTCCTGGAAAGAATGCTAGTGCATTACTTGGTGAACATAAACATACACACATACTCATACCAAGGACAAACAATCAATGTCAATTTACCTAACCTGCAAGTCTTTGGACTGTGGTAGGAAACTGCAACACCCACAGAAAACTCATACAGACATGTGGAGAACTTACAGACTGCATGCAGGGTATCCTGGACCTTAACCCAGTTTCCTTATTTCCAAGGCAACAGCATTGCTACTATGCAACCTCCGAGGTAAAGTATGAGGAAAAATGAGATGCCATGATCTAGAACACAAGTACTGTGAAATGTAAGAAAGGAACAACAGGCAAGGAATGCTAATAAAGTAATGTGCCTGATGAAAGACAGGTGTGTAACACTGCTTTCTTTTATTGCTGAGCACAATAAAAAGCCAAACAAAGTTTTTTTTCAGTTACAGCAGCTAATACCACAGCACTATAAAAAATAAATAAGTTTCAGGCTAAGATTCAACAGGCGGACTATTCAGATTCACAGATGGAAGGAAACAGTCCATTTCCTCTTGCATTTCTGTTATTCTCTCATCTTAATCTCACTCTCTTTTCTGTTTCCCTGCTGTGAGTTTTTGACTAGCCCTTACCTGGTTCACAGTATCAGTGATGGAACTGCCATATTCTGAAATTGGAAGAGCTTTGACTTTAAGGCCTGACTTTTAATCCTGTTTCATTTTATAGACTACAGTACCTAGACTACCCACAGTAAATTGTCTATCCTGCCGTTGGATTCAAGGAAGCTAATGGTATGACAAGTGAGGGATCTTCATGTGTCATTGTTGATTGCCTCATAAGCATCATGCAAGCCTGACTTTGTTCTTTGCAGGAAGGCAGTAACATATAGAAGAGGAGACTTTTCACATTTTCTCTCTTCATGCCATCCCTTCCACTGTAGGACAACAATATGGTAAAACTTCTCCCTGTTACTTTTGACACGATATCAGGAAAGCCTAAAGTATATTAATTAACTAAACTATTTTTGTTCACTGCCTAATATCTAACCAAAAGTTAGCCAATAATAGCATCCAGCCATATGCATCACATGTGCTGAATGTCAGCACAGAAATAGTGTATTACACTACAGGAAACTGTAATGAGAACTTGGCAGCTCTGATTTCCTGAACTGCCTTCACACATCTAGACACAAATGAAAGATGTGAGCTTGACATGCTTCATTTGAATATGGATGCCTGCCTGCACCGTGACAGCAAGTTGCCCTGAGATGTCTTTTTGAGTAACTCTGACTCATCACAGCAGGTTATCAGCATCCAAGCAGCTGACCACTCTCACAAGACTATCATTTATCATGGCAGTGATGGAAAGTGAAAGCCTTAGATTAACTGTGATTTTCTTTAGCACTTTTGGCTGGCTTTCTTGATAAAATATTTTTAAAATACAAGGTTAAATATGACCTATAGCACTTTCAAGGTGCTCTCTTTGAATTGAAAGCATTTTTTGCTTTGGTGCTCGTCAATTAGTAGTATGAAGTCATGGTCATTTTTTCATGTTAATTTAAAATTGACTGATTTTTGTCAGCAGGCCAGAAATGTGCTATCTTAAACAGATGACAAGGTTCAAAGATTTAGTTACATTTTCCTAATGAATTTCTCAGTGGACATAGAAACTAGAAAGAAGTAGCATAAACATTATGTAAGTAAGGAAGACTGAAAAAGAAAGTGTCAATGATGATTAAAATAAAGGAAAGACTACACAAAGAGACCAGACATAATCAGAGAATTTACAAGGGTTTACCAAGAGAGGTCAAAGAGCTTAAAGGTGAAGATGGCTGTCAATATGAAAAAAGCTGGAGATGGATCCTTTGTCATGCAGATGAGAGACAGTTGTATATGAGTGTGTTTGTTTTTGCAAAGAAGAGAGTCTGTAAAACCATGTCCTGCAATGCAAACTTATCTTTGCTTTTTCTCAAAACTGATCAGCAGCATTGACTATCCTAAATCATAAGCTTATTTGCCTGCCTTTCTATTTTCTGTAACACTTCCAAGCGATACCCAGGGCTGTGCTGTATAAAGATGGGGAGTGATTCATTGGAGATTTTGACTGTTGCATTACAAATATTGAGTGAATAAAATGGGGAAAGCTTGTAAAAATGATATCACTGAAATGATTGACACACTTCTGCACCTCCAATGTTGCATCAATAACAGTTAAAGTGAACAATACTTTTTATAAACAAAACTATTTAAAAAAAAAAAAAAAATGTATCACTACACAGAGTCCATAAATCAAAAACCTGTTTTCCTGGGTGGCTGTGCAGTTGAACTGTAAATACAAAGTTTTTGCTTAATGTGTGGAACTTATTGTCTCCAAGTGTAGCTTGATTTACAGCTTGTGCAAGTATTTGTATAATTAAAAATGAGAACCTCCTCATGAAAAGGAATGAACAAAGGTCCGTGATCAACATATTTGTTATTGTATTATCTAGTCATACTTGCGTTTAGCCTGAAGGAGTTAAATGGAAACATGGCTATGATGTCATTTTTTTTTTTTATTCAGAGATTATCTTGAAATGGGAACAATCAGAACAGCTGAAACACTGGAAACAGTGAAAAAGCCACTACCATATTAGCATTACCTAATTATAATCCAATTAACTAATGCTGTGTACAACACACCTTAAAAAAAACTTTCCGGAAATACTTTCCAGATTACCTGCATCTTAGTTTAACTCTTAAGTCTTTATCATTGACTCAAATTATACATATATACATTTTGTCCAGTGCATTAGAACCCAAACCTGTGTCTTACTCATATTAAGTAAATACTAATCCTCATGCAACAGAGTCCACGTATAATACACCATGTAAAATTACTGCCACAAGTTTATTACAATTGAAGATATAATTTGGTTCACATAAAGTAGACAAAGTTTGAGCAACTGAGACTGTTACCAAATCATGCAAAGCACTCATTGCCTCTTTTGTTAGCGATTTTAAATTATGTCTTATAGACAGAATCCAGGTGATAAGAGTCAGTGTCATATACAACAGTAACCATGTCTATGCCTGGTCCTATGGAGCACTTATTGCATCCAGAGCATCAGTGAATAAATGGAAACAATACATGGAACATTCACTGAGTCTATGTATGGGTCACTACTGATATTTTAGCATTCAGCAGAGAAATAGCCAAGGCTGTGTCCAGCTAAGATAACAATACCATTTTGTTCACTAGTACATATGTAACTAAGTCCATTATTCCAACTCAATTGACACCAATGATACACTCAATGCAATACTTTCAATAAGCATTGCCATAGAGTTCACTTAATCTCTACACTGTGACTGTAAATCTCACTCTGTAAACCTGCTACTAGAGTTCACTGACTATAAAGAATAGCAGCGAGGGCAGAAAATTAAAAATTGCATCATGTTTATTAATCAGGTCCTGTTTTTCCCTTCCTACACAGTGAATACAAGTGTTGCTGCACAAGTCTCTCAAAAAGCCTGGAGGTATGACTTCAGACAATTTCAACATAAAACTTAAGTCATAGCAACCTTCATCAATGTCTACATAGAACATTAAGTGAAGATTTAAAATATCATGCTATGCACCTAGCTTTTGAGAAGAGGCATCTCCTTGCTATTTTTTTTTTTTTTCATTGAAAAGGCACACCTTTTGAAATCCTGTTAATCTGGATTGAACATACCTGGGATAATATTAGGAGAACATCTTATGTTTACTCCTCAGGTTCTATATTTGATCAACATTTGACATACAGTAAGCCAAATATTCTTTATTTCCTGTGGGAAATGCCATGTTGACCATGGTTATTTGTTTACAATACAAATAGCACTATAAGATGCCTAGCTGAAATTCAGTAAAAAAAAAAAAAATAGTCATGTTCAGAAACAAAATGAACCCCCAGGGTCAACTGTATTAATTGTGCCATCCTAAAGCTGTCTTTCAGTCTGTTCATTTGCAGTTTTACCAAAACGTAATTTACAGCTACAACCTGTAAGAGGAACAATACATTTATAATGTTTTAGCAGTGCAAGGAGCTTGTCAGATTCTGAAGGTTAAAGGAGAGAGAGTGGAAAACAGACTTGCATTTGCAGCAAATTGAAAGGAAACCTGTGAAGTTCACTGAAATATTGTCTTGTGTATATTTCTGAAATGTATTTTATCATTAAAATGTTTAAAATCACAGGTATCTACAAGTCAGTGTTAGGTTTGAAAGATAGGATGTGCCTACATCTTTCTGTATTATTTTAAAAAAAATTGCAATTGTCTTTGTGACTTATGTTTACAAACTACAGTTATACTGTATATATCTGTAAAGAAAAAGGGTTATATACCTTGGCTTGAAAATCAGAATGCTAAAATTCACTACATCAAACCTTATTGGGACATTGTATGTACATTTTTTCTGTTTTGCTTAGATGCATTAAAATGAATTTACCTTAAATCTGAAATCTGTAAAGATTTATCTGTAAGCATATAATTGATCTAACATTTTCTAAACAGAAAAAATGAGTTGTACTAAGAGCTCCCTAAACCTTTTTCAAAATGCTGGCTTGGTTGTTAAGATGGAAGTCACTCTTAGGCCCAGTCTATGCTTCTACATTTTCATTTAAAAATGCATACATTTGTCTACATGTTTGCCTTTTGTCCACATTAATCTGTTTTTGACTCAAGAGGTACAAACCTTGTGAACATACAGTAGTGTCAGTATTATGGTGTGGCCAAGTGAAAATGTAATTTTCTGAACCAATCCTCTATGTTCTGATTGGTTTGTACATATTTCATGGTTCTTCCCTGATTGGAATCTGTCCATTGCAACATCTCATTCAGTGATTTGTCACCCTTCATGGAATAAAAACATTTTCCAAAGTAGGGAGCATAGAGAAGTAGTTTTCCATGACTCTTGTGCAGCCTACCTGTATGCATTGTGGTAGCTAAACTGTAAAATGGTTAAAAAATCTGAAAGTGCCTTGCTTAGAAAACTGTCTGTAGAGAAGGATTTGCAACTGTAAGATGGAGAATGGTTCAAGGTCAGAGCACATACACACACAGCTTCATATAGCTCTGGAAGAACAAGCAGACTGCAGACTTCAAGCTGACAACTAAAGACCAGCAGCTGCGCCTGCCCAAATAAAATCTGCAAAGGTTCAATGGCTCTGTATGGGGATTAGACTTTAACCAAGCAGAATAAAGGAAAAAGTGTAGAGCGCATGATTTTTGTGGTTTAACAAATCAGTAACGTATTATTAAGTTGCCTTATTTTTGTAACCAATAGGATGTATGCTTTTATATCATAAAACTGAGATATGCAAATCTGTTATGTGAGCTGAGTGGGTGTAAATCAGACTATGTCTTTGTTCAAAGAATCCCTCCTGTTAATCTGTTAACTGCTGGGATCTCCCTTTCCAAGAAAAGAAATAAATGTGTGAAGGACAGGCTTCCTCCTGCCTGGTTCATTTAATTGCATGATAAATAGAAGGGGATCCTTTTTTCTTCCACAGCAACTAAATTGCATTTTGTAAAGTTTGAATGCTGTACACTTGCATAAAAGGCAACTTATTTCCCAGTCGCTACAGTTATGCGATAAGTTCCATGGCAAGAGGTGTTAGCATAGCAGTGAAAAAAATCAGAGTTCTGTGAAAATCAGATTGTAAATAGCTCAGTTTACACCCTTTAATAAAAATGTATGGTTTAAACTTAATCTGTTTAGCAGCAAAATTAATAACAAGGCTCACTGTAAAATTAGATAGTACTGGGGTCATGTGCATAAATATTATGGCCACTCACATGTACATTATTCACAAAGCATTGTGAAGTTCAAAATTACAAAAAATATTCTTTATTTTTTGTTTTCACTTAGTTCTATTCTTCAGACATGTATTTCATTTAATTTTAGATTTAGTTAATGAAATCAATATTGTTTTGTTAACATGTTTTGTTTTAGTATTGTTTAATTTGAAAAGCACAGGCAGAAACTAATCCTGGACAGAGCGTTGAGGTTAAAGTAAAAATTTATGCACACATCCACACTGACTAACAATGGGTCAATGCAGGGTCACCATTAAGTCTAGTCTGCACTTAGTTGGAAATATAGGAACCTTTTTTACATATCTTGAATGGGTCCAAATTCAAATTGAGTCATCTAAATGCAAATTGAAATTGTGCTAACCATTTTGCTACACCTGTAAGAAATATTTTTTTTAATACAGGGCATGTACACAAATATATATAATATGTAGTGACCTCAACTATGTGACTTTAGAAGGAATGATGACAAATTTCTATCATTTTGTGACTGGTTCCACTTGAGGAAATAAGCTTGACCATCGGTATTCAAATTTTAAAGGTGCCGTTAAGTGTAAATCTACTGGCTCCTTTAGGCAAATCTGACCACAACCTGATTTATCTTATTCCCAGGTCCAAGCCTGTTATTAGACAACAACCTGTTACCACCAGAATAGTGAGGAAGTGGAGCCAGGAGACTGAAATGGCTCTGAATGACTGCTTCCAAATGACAGACTGGCAAATGAATTGCAAGTCAATGGTGACAATACTGAGTAAAGTGGTCCGATCATTCGACTGATTTTCACTAAAAAGACTCAGTGATAAGTAAATTGGCGAAGCACAAAAAATTATTTTTTTAGACCCTGCTTTTCTAGGCTTTACTGTAATTTAGTTGCAGTACTCCTTTACGCAACATATTATAGTAATTGAACCAGCACTTTCTTTTTGTTTGTTTTACAAGAGAGCAGAGAGGCAATTCAAACTTTAGCCTTTATGTTAAAGAAAGTAGAGTAATAACTGCAAAAAAGGAATTGGAAAAGTCATCCTGTACAATTAGGCAAATGGCAAGAAAATCTACTGAATTGAATTTAGACCTCTTTATTTTATCCTTTAAATTAAAACAGATATTATTTAAGCTTGGACGGCAAGCTTGTTTTAAGTGCAGCAGCTTACATTTTCAATCAGCATAAGAACAGATAAAGGCAAATTTGAAATCTCTCTTTAGTTAACAATAGTTCTGTTAGCTTAACAGAAAAATGCGTCTTTTAATCATAAACCTTTTAAACATGTTAGTTTTGTGTCTTCTTGATAAACAACTTATGAACATTTGATCCATTTGTGGTTTTTTTAAAGATTTGTACAGCATTTATTTGTTGCTGTGTAGCATACAGTATAAGTTTTGGTAAGAAACAAGTACTGCTTAATTATAATGGTAGTCCATATTTATAATTATACCTCAAGAATTATGAATGTCTAGCTGATACACTGAAGTAAAAGCACACCTGTATAAATATAGTACGTGTATATTTTAACAGTAAAAAAGCTGTAATGCAATTAATGATTTAAAATTAAAACCTATATTTCAGCAATGTTTAATTGCCAATACCAATTATTTGACTTTGTGAGTGTGTATATATTGTGACTAGTGTCGCTGCTTTTAACAGTAAAACTTTAGGAAAGAACACAGCTGCTCTTCAGAAACTACCTCTTAAACAATATTTCAATAGGAGACAAACACACTCTTACCCATCCACTTTGTTGGATAACCTGCAGGCTTGCAGCCTTTCCACGCAATGTGCTTTTCGCACAAGGTTTTGGACATTTAAAAGATTGAGCCCTGTCCAACCTAATGGCTGACGCTTCTGTCCTCTCTTCCTCTGATTACCTCTGCTCCAGTCGCTGTCTCCCAGCCATGAGGCCCACTTCATGAAGAGGACCTTATGTTATTTTTTACCTGGAGACCAGAGCTGAATCACCACGTTTGACAGTCGCTTTATGTGTGCTTTTCTACTGTTGACAAACCCCGTCTGGAAAAAAAGTTTGTGTTTGTACCTGCCATTTCAGCAAAAAAAAAAAAAAATATTACTTGGAAAACTGTTCCCTTTTTCTTGTCTCCTGTGCAAATTAGTGACCCAAGCTTGAATGCATATTTATACGTATAAATATCAATATAGTCATGCACGTACAATTAGGGGACAGCCAACAGGCCCAACGGAGCGCAAAAGAACAAAAGATGGGGATATGGCATAAAGAACTAATGCCTTTCTCCCAGAGGACAAAAAACCGGGTCTGTCAGAAGTTCAGAGTCACGAGGAAGACCTTACTTTCGCGATAGCATGCAACTGGTGACACTTCAATCCTACACCACTGATTTCATCTCCAGCCTAACACTGACAACCTTATTTCTGGCCCTGATGATGACGTCATCTCCATTGCCACTTCTACACGTCACCCATTTCCTCCGTCTATGTACTTCCTGCCACTACCTCATAAAAACCCCCTGAAGTCTGTTTTTGTTGTCTCTTGAATGTCTATACATCTATTGACCATAGTATCAGTCGTCATTGATCATTTGGAGCCACGAACATCATGCAGGGAATTCCCCCAATCTTTAATCTGTTCCTTGTGTCCCTTATTTCTTCACTATATATACATATATACTGTATATACATTTTTTGTTATTAGAGAAATGGTGAAAACTACTTTAGTAAGCCTTGTTTCAGATAGGTACATTACAGAAAAAAATTAAATATGACAGCTTGTAATTATGAGGAGCATTTTATTTTCTTTTATGCCTTATGTATTATGAATAAATATTTCTCATTTTATTTGTATGTATTTTAAATAAATTGTATTTATTTTAGTATTTTATGGTCACTAAGCCTACAAAATTTCATTTTGTTAATAAAAATGAACATTTAATGAACTGTGATCTATAATTTAATTATAAAAATACACTTTAATATAGGACAAAAGACTTCTGTGTCTGGTTATGCAGAAGCTTAGTGAAAAAGCTTTTTAAAGGGATAAAGGAAACAATGTAAAATCAGTATCGGTATTGGCAAATCAAGTAAAATGAAATCAGTGATTGGTATTGGCCTTAAAAAATTTGATCAGACTATCCTAATGATTAGCTTTAGTGTCGACACAGTAGTACCCTCAAACACAGTGCATTGCCTTTCAAATAACAAGCCCTAGATCACTAATAAGCTAAAATGTTTCCTGAATAAGAAAAAGAGAGCATTCATATCCGTTAACAAAGAGGCTCTGAAGTACATATGGTGTGTGCAAAAGAAAAAGATGAGTGAAGAAAAGGGAGCTTACAAAACTAAAACAGAAAACAAACTCACTCAGAATAATATGAAGGATGTCTGGAATGGATTGGGTATAAATTACAGGACTCAAAAAAATCCAGGGATTGGAAGCTAGAAGGGGATGTGGACAAAGTTAATGCCCTGAGCCTAATTCTTAATAGATTTTTCCTCCCACTGCCACCTTCTTTCAATGACCAGTGACCCCACACCATCCCAACTACATCAACAACTCCTCCTACATCAACTGGAATGTGCAGTTACAAATCCACATCTGACCATAAGTGTGGACTGTCCAAAACTGAAAACCAAATAAGGAGACAACTGAGTTCTTAAAGCCTATGCTGACCAACTTTGTGGTGTCCTCTGTCACCTGTTTAGCCTGTTTGTAAGGTTTCAGAAAGTTTCACTGCTGTGGAAAACATCCTGCATTGCTCCTGTTCCAAAGAAGACAGGTGCCTCTTCACCTAATGACTACATATCACTGGCACTCATATCATGAAATCCTTTGATAGACTAGATATGATCTATATGAGTCCTCTTGTGAAACACCAACTAGATCCATTGCCACTGCCAGAACACAGAGGAACTATATAAGAAAAAGGCTGAGCAGTCTCTTTTTCCTTTGGAGACTGTGTATCTTTAATATACAAAGTGATATGCTTCATATCCTCTGTACCTCTGTGATTTTCTACTCTGTGGTGTGTTGAGCTAGTAACATCATGCCAGGAGAGGTCCATTAAATCAACAAGTTAATTAAAAGGAATAGCTCAGTTATGGGAGGCAGTCTGGACCCCCTGAAGGTAAAAGTGAAGGAGGGAATTAATACAAGACTAAGTGCCATTATGAGCAATGCTGCACATCCTCTCTCTGACACACTGTCACTGAGTACTTTTAGCCAGTGAATTATTCAGCAGACGTACAGTAGGTCTTCATAATGCCTCACTGTGACTGTGACAAACAAGTAAGAAGTCTTCTTTCTTTTTAATCTTCTTGGTTTATGGTCATTCTGGTCTGTGTTCAGACCAAAGTGTGTGCGAATATTTATTTATTTGCTTACGTATTTATTTATTCAAAGAGTTTCTGTAAAAAGCCAAGTTTACCCCTGGGGACAAATAAAGTTATATCTATCTCTAACGGCCGACCCCTTACCTGGCCGGCAGCTACACTTCCAAGACCTGTGGCCTGGATTAACTGCTGAGGTTGAATCTAATCAAGCCGTACCTTTAACAAATTAAACCTTTCCCCCACAATCTACGGTGTAAATACGCACAAAAGAAAAACAGATATGTAAACTTAAACTGATAAATTGTATTAAATGAAACAGAAAAGCTAAACAAATTATAAATATCCCTCCACCAAAGCAACACCGTGACAAATCCCTATATGAATATAACAACCCCTCCCTTGCCCTTGTAACATAACAAACAACACAAATACCAAAAAAAATGAATGAGACACAGAAATGAACGGTTGTGAACTTCAGTCCGAGTGACAATTGTCCTGAATGCAGATGACTGGTTAACTGATATATGGAGTGTTTGTAATTCCCAGAACAAAATGGAACAGCCTCACCGTGTATCCTCGGCGGTGGTGGAAAATGATCTGACCCCGGGGTCTCTCGTGATGAGGGTGTTGGAGTAAGTCCGGCGGAATGAAAAACAAACTGGATGGAAATGCGCGATGTGGAATACAGCAGGTACAGGTGGTTCGTGGTCGTATAATGAAAGTCAGTCAGTCAGTCAGTCAGTCTCTCTCTCCCTCTCTCTCTCTCTCTCCCTCTCCCTCTCCTCCTTTTTCCCTTTTTTTTCTTCGTTCCCTCTTGATTGTTTTTATAGTCCTGTGACGAATGTAATTGATTGATTGTAAACCGGTGTTTTCCAGGTTTGGGGCTGCGGTCTCCTTCCATCATCCGCCCCCCTTTACAGGGACGGCATTCACTGACACACACAAACAGTAAACGGGACGATGGAAACAAGACGGACGTGGTACGAACACAAACAACACTATTACTACTATGTAGCCCCGCTACATATCTATCTATCTATCTATCTATCTATCTATCTATCTATCTATCTAGTTCAGGGGTCTGCAACCTTCACTATCAAAAGAGCCATTTTGCCCCTTCTTCCTCCAAAGAAAAATACTCTGGAGCCGCACAACATAACACAGGTTATAAACTTTTAAAAGTTTTAATCTTTTTTAGATTTTACATGTTACAACCATGGAATAAAACAAACAGAAGTGCAGTGTGCATGTGTAGGCCTACTTTGAAATAAATTAAACTGAACTATGCAGGCCTATTTGAGTCCTTTCTATACCTGTGTAAAATTAAACTGAAAACTAGCCCACTTTAATATAAATAAAACATTTAGTTGTAGCTTAGCAGCCTTAAAAAAGTAAACATAAAATTCCATTTCAGTGTGTTCTCATCCTATTCAGGTTTCCCTCTCTGCCAGCAATCAACTGAAGCACCTGAACATACAAAAAAACCTACATCAGCTCCGGGTCTGAAATGAATGTGTTTTTTTTCTGAAAAATAAGCCTATTAAATGCTATTGTTCTCACCTGTTTAATGTGACTTCTGTTTCTGAAGTTCGCTGCAGATCATCTCTATGTCGGGGCTGTACGATGTGACTTTGACCTTCACACAGGACTGCAGGCTCTCATGTGTGAGGCGGGAGCGATATTTGGACTTTTATGAAGTTCATGCTTGAGAAAACTTGCTCACATAAGTATGGTGAGCCAAAGATGGACAGGACTCCAAATGCGTATTTTTTCATGTTCATATATGTTTCGGGAATGGCACTCAATGTGTCGAAAACAAGTTTGTCGGGTTTGGGGAGGTTTTCAATATCACTCCGTTTGTGCTGTTTAGCGAGAGTAGCCTTCTGACGGGTGACTTCTTCAAGATCCGCTGTCAGGCATTTGAACTTGGACACCCATAAATCTTTACCCGCTATGTCGGCCAGTTCAATTTCTAGATCAGGCTTACTTACTCCTGTGAATGCAGATGTGTTCAGCAGGGATGGGTCGATGTCCAGGGGTGTGACAGGGAAGGAGAGAGTGTTTTCTTCCTTTCTGAACTCAATGAATCTTTCTCTAAATGCAGCTTGCATTGCAATAATTGTACGGTGGAAATAATCATAATTTATGTGATTGTTCATTTCTTTGAACTCTCTCAGGGAGGGGAAGTGAGAGAGCGTACCTTTCTGTACATCTCTGGCAAACACTGTCATCTTGCGCTCAAACGCCAAAACATCCTTCAGCATCTGCAGGGCCATGAAGTGCAACTTTACCAGCCAGTCGAGGTCTCCCAGTTCAGGATAGCTGAGGCATTTGCTTTCCAAGAAGGTTCTCACATGCTCCAGACAGGTAGTGAAGCGTTTCAGCACCTCTCCCCTGGACAGCCACCGGACTCTGTTGTGCAGCAGAAGATCCGAATATGCGCTATCGAATTCTTCTAACAGTGAACAGAACTGTCGGTGGTTTAACCCGTTTGAAATTATTTTGTTCAGTATCTTGATAACGAGGTTCATCACTTCCACACATTCGGGGGGAATGTTTGAGCACACAGTGCTTCTTGGTGGAGGGTGCAGTGAAACGTCATCAGCTCTCGATCCAGTGACTTTTGGTGCCCCATCAGTAGACACTGACACCAGATGAGTGGTGTTTATTCCTTTGGCTTTTAGACAACTCACAACAGCCTCACAAATGTCCTGTCCCAGCATTTGGCCCTTTAGCGGTAGTTCAATCAGTTCTTCTTGCGGCCCATCATCGTTCACATATCTGCATAACAGTGCTGTCTGCTCAATATCATTTACATCACTTGACTCATCACAGGCAATTAAAAATGCTTGAGCTGAATTGATGTCATCAATTTGCTTACTGGTGATGTTTGTTGCCATTTTAATGGTCCTGTCCTTGACAGTCTTTGCAGAGAGAGGCATTTCTCAAATTTTCTGAGCAATTTCTCGTTTGTTTTTAAAGTCGGAGAATAGATGCTCTGATATTTTTATGAACGATTCTTTCATGTATTCTCCGTCTGTGAACGGTTTACCCCTCCTTACGATCTCTTGAGCTGCCACAAAACTAGCAGCTGTAGCTGACTGTGGAGAAAGGATCCACTTTTTGAAAGTATGTTTGCTCTGTTCAGCTTTCCATTGCAGTTCCGAAATTGCTCTCTTTCGCTCATCTTCACTTGGGTATTTTTCAGTGAATGCCGAGTGCTTGTTTCGAAAACGTCTTTCAACGTTACATTATTTGTTGTTCGATAATTTATCACCACATATTAAGCACACCGTTAAGCCAGCGTTGTTGGCGGTGAAGGCAAATGCTTCTGTCCACGCAGAATTAAACTCTCTATTTTCTTCTGAGATTTTTCTTTTTTGGGATTTATTCATGGTTAGTGCAGGGGTCGCACACTCCAGAAGCTGCCTGCAGGTAAAGGTGAGGGCTATAGACGTAGATGTGACGCATATTTTAGTTGACAAATTATAAATAAATAAATAAATAAATAAAAATAAAAATTAGATGTTAAAGTGTATAACAGTAGTAGTAGTAGTAGTAAATAAACATATATATATAAATACAAATTAAATTAAGAAATTGCCGTTATTCATTTTCATGTTTTTTTTTTGGTCAAGGCCAAAGGGAGCCACTACAAGGAGGCTGAAGAGCCGCATGCGGCTCCAGAGCTGCAGGTTGCTGACCCCTGATCTAGTTGCATTTCAAAATAGACTATTAGGGAGAGCAATGTAAGTGACAGAAAATGATGAGCTTAGTATATGCATATGCCAAGGACTTTAAAGAAAGGAGGAAACAGATGTTGGGGTGATGTGGCTAACCTGTGTAAACCTAGAAAATGACTGTTAAAATGATTATGGTGATAAGAGTATGTACACAAGAATCTGTGCAGATTTTGCTTTATGCTTTGCATTAGAAAGATTAAAAATTATATTTTTCAAAAGTGTACATTATTTTGCCTAAAAATGCAGTTTGTATTTTGTTCCACAAAAATCATACTTGCTGACAGAATGTGGTTTGGGTACACATTTCTTCAGACATCTCCTTTGGGTGGTGCATTAGATAATCCCATTTAAAATAGATTGACTTAGAGAGATAATTCATTCCTGTCATTTCTTCTTCCAGTCTTATTCTTTCCATGCATACGAAGGATGTGCTTTTAGTAAATGGTCATGTAATTAGCAGACACTTACAGTAGCACTTTTCATGCCTGCACACAATTTTCCTTTGATATGAGTTGACTTCAATAGCACTATTTGCAAAGAAAAGCTACTCTGAAAGACAAAGCCAATCAATGGTTTACTCCTAAAAAAGTGAAACTGATTCTGCATATTTACATATTCAGATGATAACATCTAACAATTACACTTTAATAAGCTTTTTGTGCCTGTTAGGTTTGCCTTTATGTGTATACACCTGCTACAACTTCTTTTTGTTTCACTATGAAAAGAAAAGTGGATCAACATATTCCAAATCTGATGCAACTGTGTTGTTTCAGTCAGAGTGCATTGTATTTGCATCCTGCTTGGGTACATGAAATCATTTGGACATTAAGTGTCTGTGTAATTTAGGAACAATCTCTATACACCTGTGTATATTATTAAATTGCAAGGTTTGCTGCTGCTGTTTAGCATTTTGGAATGAAAATAACACTGCTGATTGCTCACACACTCTCTCATTTTCCATTGTGTGTAATGGATATGCCTCTAGTAATTGCCCAGTAATGGTTCTTTATTACAGACTTGTTTTTAATTACCAGAGTGATGATTGCAATGAATATAGTATTTGGTTTATATGCCAGTGCTGCTGTACATGCAAACATTGCCTATAGAGATAAGGCACAGTATATGGAAATAGACCATTCTATTCAACTTATTTTTTAAATAAGTGAAACACCCAATCTTGGTGACTACAATCATTAATAGCAACTTATTATTTTAATGATACATCTCCTCTGCAGCAGTTTATTTTAATGTTTACTTAATTAGAAAGTCTGTCATAGTTGGAGTTCTTTGGTCATCAAGTGACAACCTTGTTCCACATGACAGAATGTTTAATCCATATATTAGTAACACGAGTTGGTATACTGTAAAACAGGGCTATTCAATTACAATTTCAGTTGGGCCAGATTTTCAAACTAGCAAATTTAGCTGCCGGTATGCAGCAGGTAAGGACAAATTTTAACTCAACGCAAATGAATGTATTTAAAAACAAGTAACATTTGTTCTTTATTTCCCTTTTAGATTTGGTCATATCTAAAACAGGATCATCAAAAATGTATAAAAAACAACAAAAAAAACTATAACTGAACACAATCTGTGGTAGTAGCAATACTTTTTTCCACTTTTAAAATAAACAAATATTTTGCTTGCATCTGACCCAGGCACATCTCAAAGTGCATAAAATCAAAAAAAAAAAAATACACAGCATTAGAAATAACATTTGCTTCCCTTTTGAAATATGAGATCCTCCCGCAGTTTAAATGGGTGGTCATGACTGGCAAGGGATTTTTTTTTATAGAACTTAAACTATTTTATTCACATGGTTTTCATCACTCATATGACACAGGTTAAATTTGAGTTCCACAACAAAGCCTTTACTGTTGAAACTGTTCCCCAAAAAAAACTACTTGAGTAAATGTTTAAGATCAAGGTACCATGTATGATGTGAAAGTGGATTAATACATTTATTTTAAAGATTTGTCTTTAAAATGTCTTTGTACAGAGTTTTTGGGTATCAAGTAATGAATTATTAATTATAATTATTACTATTATTTTTTTTTTTACTAAATCTTATTTTCTATGTTTCTTTGTTGATGAGTTCCCGTTGAAGAATTTATTGGTAACAGAACATATAGTGTGCACGTCAGAATTGTCCACCATCAATCATAGAGCACCCCAGTAAAATGACTGTAATACACCTTCATCCTTAAAATGCAGACTTCATCACATCATTGTATGTGACGAAACAGCAGGCAGGTGTCTTCTTGTGCATGTTTACTGATGGACAGGCCAGCATTTTGCATGGAGTATGCATTAGATCAAAAGAGAAACAGTATGCACAAAAGCATAAACACAAAGAGATCGGTGACAATCACACCTCAGTATGCTGCTCCAAATCAGAAGGGACAACTGAATTCCACAGGGCACAGTTATATTCATAACAGGGGACCTATATGATGTTCACATGAATTTTAAATGTTTTGCATGCCTACTTTTAGTTTTCATGACCAGTTGCATCATATTCAGCCCTTTGATCATTATTCTGGCACAAGTGTAACCAGCCTCTCATTGAAATTCACCATTTGTAATACACAGCTGGCTCATCAACAGTGGCAAGTACTTAGAAATATTTTCCCGCGCGTTTCTCCAAGTCTGATGTCATTTTCGCCGTGACTTCCTCACACCCAGTGCGGGATACAAACTAGCCTTTAAGCGGCTCAAGGATATACAAGAGGGAGCCCGTACAGACACATACGTTAACAGCACATCCGCTTAACGATAAAAAATGGCCTTTTGCATCTGTTACAATATAATTAGTTTAAAGTTTCATTGATTTCATTCACAACTGGCGAAGTAAGTAGAAATGATAATCGCCAAAGCCTATTTTTGGTGGCATTTGAAACCACTTTAGTTACACTCTGGATCCCTGGAAAGACCACGGGCTGGGCCACTCGGATGTTGCTTCTGGGTAGCATGAATTATTGAATTGGCCAGCTGTAAAAGTTTACTGTGTGGTCTACCAAGAAATTCTTTAAGCCTACACTTAAAATACTACACTGGCTGCCTAGTAATTTACACAATTATCAAATTCTCCTTCTAGCTTATGTGGTCACTGAAAGTCGGGAACGACAAAGAAATTG
Source organism: Polypterus bichir lapradei (assembly GCA_026402145.1). Lineage (NCBI taxonomy): Eukaryota > Metazoa > Chordata > Cladistia > Polypteriformes > Polypteridae > Polypterus > Polypterus bichir. Next base: position 8,488,931 of record JANRMT010062837.1, read on the forward strand.
ACACCAATATAAAATAAAAAGCAATTTCTTTATTCTTGGTGAGTTAGAGAGACTGCAGCAACCCCCCGCCCCCCCAACACACCTCTGAAGAGACTGAAGCCTCCCCCCAGCTCAGTGCCACTGGCTGGTCAGAACACACAATCTGCAGTCTAACGTGGGGCCTCCCTTTATATACCTTCTTCATGTATTAAACAAAAAAAATATACATGGCAGTTCATTTTGAGGTTATATATAAATTATAATAGCTTACTGCTCCCTGAATTGGAATGTGTACTGTACATTGCTTCTTTCAGATAAAGAGGTTATCAGAGCACTCACAGTTTTAAGAAATAGGCTCAAATAATTTTAAGCAGGAATTCAGAAACTGTCACATTGATTTATAATATCACAGGGTGTTCTGTTAGTATCAAGAGGGCAGCATTTTCTCATAAAAGAATGCAAGCCAGTCTCATATTCTGTGCATAAACTTAATTCCTTTTCTACCTAAATGAAGATCAAATCATATAGAAGTAAAAAATCATATAGCGCTCTGCAGCATGATTAATACAAAATATAGTCCTTGAGCTAAATACTTATAATCATTACAGTTAATAATGTTTTTTCTTCCTCAATTTCTCCCCTTTTCACATAAAATGTGCACATTAAATAATAAGACTTCTGCATCATCATAGTTAGGAAAGAGTTTGGGAAAGGGTCGGGGATGGAAGAAAAGGTGTGTACTGGGAGTCAGGGTCAGTGCTGAGGAGATAAGCCTTAGTAATGGAGGCGTTAATAAACCTTTGTAGAAGGGCTCGGATGCACGGGATAAGACAGCAACCCAAGATCATGAAAACTGCCAGAGAAATAAGGACAGTTATGAGAATAATTTTAATTCAACCAGCCCAAGAACCGAGCTAATCTTTGGAAGAGTTCATCAAGAGGGTTAGCTATTCCTGAGTTTTCTGCTAATTCGATAGATAGGGAGGTGAGGCCAGCTAAAGCACGGGTAATGGAACTGTCAGGGGCAATGTTGTTAGGAATAAGGTTACAGAAACTGTTGCTGAACACAACACACACAATCCTCACTTTCAGTTAGGAGGATTTCTAGTGTGTACTGTAATGTGTGGACATTAAGATACACTTGAAAGGGCAACCAGGAAAGTTATGCGCAAAACAGATTATTGGGAAGGGATACAACTAGGAGATGGGGTTTAGCAGTGGCGCATGCATAACAAGAATCTGTTCTTAATTGTGTAACAGTAACCTTCAACCACTTATATCGCAGATTATCCTCTAAGAAAAAAGGGAATAATCCCTTGACAGAGTCCCAACACAGAAAGTCCATAAAATAGCAACAGCTTAATGATTCAGTCCACTTTTTACAGTTAGAGACGTGCATTCAAGAAAAGAGTCCTTCAACCTTCACGGCATGTGGGGTGCAGATAGCAGCATCTGGAATGGTTCCCTCCAGCGAGGTTGATGCCAATGTTTTCTTCGGGTGTCTCTGACCAGTATCCAGGATTCCAGAGGGGGATCTGGAACTCCATCGGTGAGGGACTGGTCCGACAAGCCTGGCTAACTTATTCTTGGACTTCCTTGAGGGAGGCTCGGAGACTTGTAAGACTGGAGAGAAGATTATTGTCCACAGTATGCAGAGTGACCTTTCCAATAACCATGCCAATGGGCATGGGGTGTCCAGTTAAAATTTTAAATGGCGACAGTCCCAGCTGCCGATGTGTCCTTCCTCTCAACCCCATCAAAGCCAGGGGTAGAGCATCTAGCCAGGTTAAGGTTTTCTGCTCACAGATTTTTATTAATTTTGATTTTAGAGTGCCATTGCACCTTTCTACAATACCTCCACTTTGGGGATGGTATTTGCAGTAATGATGTACATCTATCTGGAGCCAAGTAGTCACTGCCTTTACATTGGTATGCTTAGAGGGAAAAGCCTCTACCCAACTGGGAGAACCATTGACAATCACAAGGCAGTATCGATATCCTTTGGACGGCATTAGTACAATGAAGTCCATTTGAAGGCTCAAATGGACCCACTGGTTTCGGGGTAATAGTGGGACTTACCTGAGTTCCTTTGCCTATATTGTATCTTTGACATAGGGCACACTGTCAGCAGAATTGTTCAGCATATGCAGAGAACCCTGTGGTTTCCCAATGTCGCTCGACATTCTGAGTCATAGCGTCTTTTCCTGCGTGATCCAGGCCATGTGCGATTTTTGCCATTCCTGGAAAAGAAGCCTTTGGGAAGAAAGGTTTGTTAGTTTGCTTATGGGTCCAGACCCCATCTGAGAGGGATCCTTCTTGGGACCACTTTATCCTTTCTCGATCAATGGGGGTGCTCTGTAAAGAAATAATTTGATTATCAGGGTCTTTGTCATCCTTCTGTTGGAATAAAGAGACTGGTGTGTTATTATAGGTGGCCTGTTTAGCAAAGTGATCAGCCAGTTCATTTCCTTGGCTGACTGGGTCTTGTTTCCCAGTTTGGGCTTGGCATTTAACTATTGCCAGTTTTAATGGTTTTGTTATAGCTTAGAGAAGGGATTCCACTAATTTCTGATGTTGTATGGGCTTACCAGTACTGGTTTTGAATCCCCTTAATTTCCATAATACCCCATGATCATGGTAGACTGCGAAGGCATATCTGGAATGTTTGTAAATGGTTATGATCTTCCCTTCGGACAACTGGCAAGCTCGAAGAGATTCGATTTGCTTCAAGTAAGTGGTCTCCTTTGACCACTGCATAACTAGTGGAGAGTGTTCCGTCGTCTAATCGCAAGGAACAGCTGTCCACATAAAGTACTTCTCCTGTTTCTAGTGGAGTTTCCTGGAGGTCCGGCCTGGGTTTAAGGACCTTTGTTATCTCATCATGGCAGTTGTGTGGTTCCCCCTCTCCCTTAGTGGGGAGTAGGGAGGCCGGATTCAAAGAGGAGCATTTTTCAATAGTGACATTTGACAGGGTACATAGTACATTTTGATAATGTATTGCCCTTACAGTAGTGAGGTGTGAGGGTTTTTGGCCTGGACTAAGATGAAGTGAACAGTGTGAGGCATTTTCACTGTCAGGGCACTCATGTCACCTGGAATAGTCCTCTCCACTTGGGCTGGTGCCAGTATTTTCACTGTATGTCCCTAATGAGAGCCCAAGTCCCAACTGATATAAAAAAATGTACGTTTTAGGTAATGAGGTAGTTCACCACGTTTCCCTCACTTGTTCATACACTTTATCTGTAAGGCACTACGCAGACCTGAAAGAAAAGATGCAAGATCATTGTTGACCATGGGAGAGTAATTTTACATAGCGGAAGGGCGGCCAGTAAGAATCTCCAATGGTGAGAGTCTTATTTGATGATGAGTACTTCCCCATAGACCAGCCAGAGCTAAAGGCAATGCATCAGGCCAAGATAGGTCTATTTGTTCAAAGATGTTTGCCAATTTAAATTGTTAAGGTGGAATATATATGCTCCACCATCCCTCCACTCTGCGGATGATATTTGCTGTTGTGGCGGACATCAATCTACAGCCACTGAGTCAGTTCTTGTAACAGAGTATTTACTTACAATTTCTGAGGAAAACCCCAAATGTGGGATGATTTTTTTCTTTTTCTTTTTTAACTAGCACTTTGGCCACTGACTTGGCATCTGCGTGCCAGCATTGGAAAGCCTCCACCCAGCGTGAGAAAACGTAGATGATTACTAAGCAATATTTATACCCATGAGACGGGATTAGTTAAAAAAATGTATCAGCAGATGTTCAAAGGGCCCTCCAGCATTTGGTGATACAGCTGGACTTACCTGCAAGCCTTTTCCTACATTAAATCTTTGGTATAGTGTACACTTCTTACAAAACCAATCAGCAAAGTTAGAAAAACCTCAGGCGTAACAGGATTGTTGCACCTGTGCCATCATTGCTTCTTCTGGAAGGGTGGGGCAGACTATGCAAAACCTTTACAATACCTGGAAATGAAGCTTTTGGGAAAAAAGATATTTAGTTAAATCTGATCCCTCTGTCTGCCTTGTCTTTATCTCCTTTTTCGTTGCTACAGTTTGCAGAGGTAAAACTGCATCCTCGGGTGACTCTTGTTCCTCCTTCTGTTAATAAAGCGGTTAGTGGTGAAGTAGGATCCCGGGCGGCCTTCTTTGCCCACATGTCTGCTTGCACATTTCCCTCACTCACTGCATTTGTTTTCTCCTTGTGAGCTTGACACTTCACTACTGCAAGCACACCTGTCAAATGAGATGTTCTTGTCTGTACTAAGATGGAATGTACAGCATGTGGTACCTTAACAGTTAATAGATTCATGAGAACAACATCTGAACATGTAATAAGGTCTCTGTTGTTGCAGCAGCTGCTTTCAAACAGGCCGGGATAGTAGCGGCCACTAGATCCAGTTTTTATTTTCTTTCTTTATTTTTTTTTAAGAATAGTATGCGACCGGTCCTTGTCTATTTCCTTGTTATTGAGTTAATACTGCAGTCATACACCCCCCTTTCTCGTCCACGAACAGTGAAAGGACGAGACTAGTCCGGAAGTCTTAACGCTGGCGCAGACATCAAAATTTAGTTTATATCAGTTAAAGCCTTCTCAGCCTGCTCAGAAATTTTATCAGTCAAAGCCTAATTAGAAGAGGTCGCTAAATCTTGTAGTGGCTGTGCTTTTTCAGAAAATTTTTTTTTTCTTTTTTAACCCACTGCTGGCAATATCCTAACATTCCAAGAACGGACATAACTTGCCGTCTTGCAGACTGTGCACATTCCCCTGAAGTCAAATCATGACTCAAGTATTTCATTTTTCTATCAACCAGTTGCAACTTTTTCCGGAACACTTTGTGCCCGATTTCCACTAGGAAGACCAACAAAACCTTTGTGTCTTCTTCGCATTATTCCTGAGCCTCAGAGCGTAAAAGCAACTCAGCTACATATTACACCAGGACACTTACCCCTCTTTGGCCAATAACCTTTCAGTTTTTATCTTTTCTACTTCTTCTCCATACACACGGACACGCGCACACACACACACAGAGCCTCTGTACATCCCTGCAGCATCACAGTTCAGGTCCAACACTTCCCTGTGTGAAGTGAATGCGAACCAGAACTGGGAGTCAGGGTGAACAGGAATTGAAAAGAAAGCATTCGCAAAATCAGTAACAGAAAACCACATAGCAGTGGACGGGACCTTAGAGAGAATAGTGGAAGGATTCGGGATTATAGAAGTCCTAGGGTGTATAGCAGCATTGACTCCGCAGAGGTCATGAGTCATTTGCTTTCTAACTGGAAGAATAGGAGAGTATTGGATCGGAATAATAGCACCCTGCTTAACTAAATCAGCATAAACAATTGTAATACCGGCCTCAGCCTCAAACGGAAAAAATATTGTGCACAAGGTAAACGGAAGGGTGACTTTGGGAAAATGACCAAGGGTTCAACATGAGCTATTCAGACAAAATATTATTTCCCTTGTACCCAGAGAGATGAGTGGAGCGAATCTAACTAAAAGATTTGAAGGGTAAACAGCATGGGTGTAGGTGGAGAGGTGGAAGGTAAATGACAGAGCGATAGGGTTACAGGTATAACTCATCCTACTGCAATTTTCATAACAGATCTATCTGGGGTGGACCAAATATTAGGTCCCATATACTCCCAATCTTCCCCTTCCTGACATGCTAATACCCATTGTCTCACATTATGCCACTAAAAGCGAGCGGGTTTAGCAATGGGGATATGTGGGATTAGAACCACTCCAGAAGAAAAGCAGTTGTTGTGACAAAAGAGAGATACTGCTCCAGCCAATTCTGGTGGGATATAACAGTTTATTATGCATAATAGTCTCTTTTTCTGGCAGTAGCAGCTAAAAAGTCCAAGAGCCAGACTTCACCATAATACAGTCCAAAAATCATGCAATACACTGAAAAGATTTTAAATACTGTAATCCAAGAGGAACCCAGGACAACAGAGATTTTTGCTGTTTTGAGAAAAACATGAACAATCAAGGCAGCATAACAACATGTAATGGGGGTGGTCAGTGCAAGGGCGGTGTGTTGTTCTGTTGTGACCTTCACTCCCTTTTCTGTAACTAAGATGCAGAGGCACAGGCGGGCCATCAAGTCTTGTCTAAACAAGTTCACTTGGCATTAGAGGGCTGATATATTTTGCATTTCTTTGTGCTTGTAACTGTCCACTGAACATTGAACTGAACTTGCCCTCTAACATCATTTCAGCTTAAAATTAGCTTCCTTCTAAGGACCTGAATCCATTCTGCAGCATTTGGCTTATACATGTCATCTAACTGTTTCTCTGCCATCATGAACTGCTTTAGCAATTCCTGCACCACCTCTTTTAGTTATGGCAGGTCCCAGTTTCTTTGTACCATGAAGGTGGGACGGTTTTAATCTGAGTCTGGCTGTTGTACACTGTATTGCGGAATGGGCACTTGTATTAATGGTGCTTGAAATTCCATCCTTTCATATTCATGTTTTGACCGTGAGGGGTCAGAATCGGGGCTTATGGGGCATCCCTTTCCCCCAAGCCGCGTCTTTGTGCCAAAGTACTTGCTTGCACTGATCGTAACTGAGGTCAGTGGTGATCTCTACCCTCTCCCTCTTCTTCATCTCTCTCTGGCTGAAATTGTTCATTTTAGAAATCATCGGGACCATCTTCTTCCTCTCTCTCATTAATTCTTCCAGCTGCCCCAAGGGGTGGTGATGGACTATTGTCCTCAAAGGGAGGGGAAACACATGCTGACGCTAAAGGTATAATCGGTTATTCTTTGTTTTTATTTATATTATTTTTATATATCTAATTGCTTAAAAAATGATTTATTGATGTATATTGGGATGTTTTGAAATAAAAAAGGAGCTTAGGAAGAATATTCATGAGTAAGATGAAGGGTTGACCATCTACGCAAGTCTTGCTTAATTTTTTCCATGCAGACGGCGAAATTTTGTTGATTAAGAGCTTTATGTTTACTTGTGATGTTTACCCCTAGGTATTTAAACTGTTCCGCAATGATAAAAGGTAGGGTATCTAATCTAATATTATATGCTTGAGAATTCACTGGAAAGATTACACTTTTATTCAGATTAATTCTGAGACCAGAGATCTTTTGAAATTCTGTGAGTGCTGTTAAGACTACAGGCACAGAATTTTGTGGGTCTGATATATATAGTACCATATCATCTGCATATAGAGAAAATTTCTGTTCCAGTCCTTCTCTGATAATCCCCTTTATCTGATCAGTATTTCGACAGTGTATTGCCAGTGGTTCAATGGCGATTGCAAACAGTAGCGGTGACAAGGGGCATCCTTGTCTGGTACCATGTTCTAGTTTAAAGTAGTCTGAACAAATGTTGTTGATACCAACTGAAGCTTCTGGATTGATAAACAGTAATTTGATCCATGCACAAATGTTTGGGCCAAACCCAAATTTCTCCAATGTAGTAAAAAGGTATTTACATTCAATCATATCAAATGCTTTTTCTGCATCCAATGATAATAATATTTCTGGGGTGTTTGATTTAGTTGGTGAGTATATTACATTAAACAGGCGTCGAAGATTTGAAGATGTTGGCCCTTGATAAATCCAGATTGATCTTGTGATATTACCGAGGGGAGCACTTTCTCCATCCTTCTAGCTATGATTTTGGAGAGTATTTTAACATCGTTATTCAAAAGTGAAATTGGTCTGCATGATGCAAAATGTAATAAGTCCTTATTTTGTTTTGGAAAAATGGTGAATAATGCTTGGCGAAAAGTTTGAGGAAGAGTTTGATTGTCTATGGCTTCTGTAAATGTTGCTAATAGGAGGGGAGCTAGCTGAGCGGAGAATTTCTTATAAAATTCTGCAGGGTAGCCATCAGGGCCTGCTGCTTTCCTGCCTTGAAGTGACTTTATAGCATCTAGTAATTTTGATAGCGCCAGAGGTTTATCGAGTTCCTCCGCACTAAAAGTGTCTATTTGTGGTATCTGTAATGTATCTAGAAATGCATTAGATTGTGTATTGTCTTCTTTAAAGTCAGTAGAATATAAGGATTTATAGTAGTCTCTGAATGTGTGCATTATATTTTTGTGGTCGATGATTTTGTCTCCGTTCGTGTTGGTGATTACTGGGATTTCGTTACGGACTTCTTGCTTGTGAATTTGTTGAGCTAAAAGCTAATTAGCTTTCTCTCCATGTTCATAGTAATGATGTCTGGATTTATAAATTAGTTTTACAGTTTCTTTAGTTGTCAAGAGGTTTAGTTCTGAATGCAGAGCCTGCCTTTTCCTATGTACAGCCACGCTTGGAAGCCTGGCATGTTCTTTATCTATTCTAGTAATTTTGCTTTTTAGCTCTGCTACTTTCTTGGTTTCTAATTTATTTCTGTGGGAAAGATATGAGATAATCTGTCCTCTTAAGAAGGCCTGAAGAGTTTCCCGGAGTATTCCTGTAGAAATCTCTGAGGATGAATTTGTCTCTAGGAAGAAACTGATTTGTTTGGATATAAATTCTATACAATTCTCGTCTGCTAATAGAAGCGGGTTAAGACGCCATCTGCGAGGTGAGTGTATGGGGCATAATGACTTTAGCTCCAAGATCATAGGTGCATGGTCAGAAATAACAATAGCATCGTATTTGCAAGATTTAATCATAGACAAGAAGTTATTGTCTATAAAGAAGTAATCAATCCTTGAGTAGCAATGATGTACTGGAGAGTAGAAAGAATATGTTCTTGAATTTGGGTTTAAAAACCTCCAGGGGTCTGATAAGTTGTGATCAGTTATAAACTTTGTAATTATCTTTGCGGTGTTAGATGCCGTTCCCCCTGTGGAGGAAGTCCTATCTAAAAGTGGATTTAGAGTACAATTAAAGTCCACAGCCATTATAACTTTATGAGTGTTCAGATTGGGAATGGATGCAAATAAATTTTGTATAAATTCCTTATCATCAACATCAGGTGCATAAGCATTTATCAAAATCATTTTACAGTTAGGTAAGTCTCCCATAACCATTACATATCTCCCTTCAGGATCCAATACTACATCTGATGCTACAAATGGTACTGTTCTATGTATGAGAATTCCCACACCTCTAGTTTTCTTTGTAAAGCTAGAATGGAACATTTGGCCAGTCCAGTCCTTTTGCAGCCGGAACTGATCCTTGCTTAGTAAGTGGGTCTCCTGTAAAAATACTATTTTAGCGTTTAAACCTGTTAGGTGAAAGAGTACTTTCTTTCTCTTTAATTTGTGATTCAGGCCTTTAACATTCCAGCTCACGAAGTTAACTGTCCCATCATGGAGACATTGATTCTGAATTTTTGATGTCATTTTATAGTCTTAACTGGAAGTGAGACAGCTTCAGCCTTAACTTCCTATTTCCCCATGAGTTATTGCCATGCAGCCTATTATTACGTTGGTAGTTATAATTATAAAGATTAAAAGGATAGATTAGGTATAGATATAGCCTGCTCTCTTTCTCTCTCCCCCCCCTTAAGTCCCCACCCTCCAATTTTGCCTCCCCACGTGAGGCTAGACCCCACTTCACACAGTCCCGGTCCTCTGACATACCCAGAGACAGAGCACGTCCAAAGCAAAACAAGCCCCCATGCAGCGGCATTTTAGGATTAAAAAATAGAGATATCTATTACCAATATAGTCTAAATACTATATGCCTAAAATGTAATCATCAACAAGCTATGAACGTAAAATATATAAAATCTTTAGCAATCTTAATGTATTAAGATAATACACCCGGATAATAAACCCAGGGAATGGTGATAGAAAGTGGTCCAGAATAAGCATAATAAGTCTTAATACAATAATAGCAATAACAATAAACCGAGGGTATGATGTTGAACAGTCTCGATTAGGGTAGAAAAAAAAATAATTAGAAAAAAAAAAAAGGAATTAAGCACAAACGTCTATAACTGTAATTAAAACATAAACAGCGTCCGAGTAATGAGTAATAATGAGGATATATAATGATAAAAACCCGTATCTTAACAAATAGATCAGACAGTAGATTATTTATCCTTGCCATATCAAGAATGGCTATGACTCACTATTATGTTTCAGAATAGTGCTGGGATCAGCTTTCTTAATTCCTTTTCTGCTTCTTCCTTGCTAGCAAAGACATAGAATTGACCATGCAATTCCACTTTCAGTTTGGCAGAATACAAGAGGCTGTATTTGATATTGGCTTGCCGTAACTGCTGTTTAATGGTGTAGAAGGCTGCGCGTTTAGTAGCTGTTGCTGGAGAGAAATAAGGGAAGATACGAATGTGGTTGTTTTCATATATAATCTGTTGCTTGTGTCTGAGTGCCATCACCTCTAGCTTAAATAATAATCTCTCAAAGTGAATAATAAAAGATCTAGGTCTAATGGTATTTGATCCGCGTATGCGATAAGCCGCTGCTATCTCAGAATCTGCTTTAAAGTCCTCTCCAATTATTTTAGATAATAGTTCGGCTGCGAATTTCACTGGGTTTGAACTTTCTCGATTCTCAGGCAGACCTTCAATTCTGATATTACTCCTTCTGCTTCCATCTTCCAAAGCAGCAAGTCTGTCTCCGAGTTTTTTGCATTCGGAGCTGACAGTTGTTGCTTTTTCTTCAGCACTGGCAGCTAGATTTTTGGCTGTTTCAATCCAAGTCGTGACTGTCTCCTTGACATCCTGCAGTTGATCAGCAAGTGTGCTCAGTTTAAACGAGGTTTCCTGAATGTGCTCTTCAAATTTACCCAGCACCTGTCACAGCTCCCGTTGCAGCTCCAGTCACAGCTTCTCATTTGCCTTTTCCCTTGCCTTCTGATTTGCCTTCTAACTTTTCTTTATATCTTTCTTTATCTTTTGCATGAGCTCAGCAATCATCACCTTCATTTCAGACAGATCAATTCTGCTTTCGTGCACCGTAGGTGAGGCGGCAGGCTCTATTGTAGCCGGTGTTCCCGGCTCACATGGAGTAGTTGAAACCGCGGACTTCAAGGCCCTTTCCAGTTTCAGGTGATCTTCTCCAATCGGCGAGCTATCGAGACCTGCTTCACTCACGCTCTTAGATTCGCTCTCCATTTCGCTCTCAGCTGGAGACGATGTGGCGGACCGTGGTCCCGAAGAGTCTGGGCTTTTACCCATCTGATCCAGGTCAGTCTCTGAAAGGCCATACTTTGAACTTGAGCTTGCTGATCTTAGTTTGGATGTAGCTTTAGGTTTTGTTTCTTTCGGACCCCCTTTCTTGTTGGCCATGTTTATATATGCTTGCATATAATGTAGTAGTGCCCCTCAGGTTGGATAAATACAGGATATCTCAGGATAATAAGCAATAGTATGAAAAAATAACACCGCTGCTAGGGGAGCTCCGCTTCAGACATCCATCTCTCGCAACAGACGAGACTAACTATTATTTTTATTTATTTATTCTTCCTTCCTTTGTCCGGACTTTTGGGATAGTTCTTGCATTATCAAGGACAACTTTTCTTTTTCTGCTATAAGTTTCATTTGGCTTTGCAGTTCCTCATTGCACTTCTGCATCGCTTTCAGGACTCTATCTTTAATTATCAATTCTCATCTATCAAACATTTTCATTTTCTCGACTACAGCACCCTTGTGCATTTCTATATACAATCTTCCTAACTTCCTGTATTTTACTCATATCACCAGAGCCTTCTACTGGCCACCTGCCCCCTCTCTGTTTATTCCACCGTTTACATTATTTTTTAAATCTAACCCTGTTTTCTGTTCTATGTAGCGTCTTGGAGAGTCGCTTTTTTATCCTTGGTACATTTTCTGAAAACAATCCTCCGAACAGAGGCTCCTCATTCACACCCTGTTTTTTCAATTTCTTTCTTTAGCGAATCCCCGACCGGGAGGTACTTTCCCTTTTTACTAAACTTCCACCTTTCCCTTCTAATTACGAGACAACTTAGGGCTCCATCTCATTCCAAGAGGCACTCTTATCGTTACGTCCCCAGAACCTCTCCTGGGGCCTCATGTATAAACGGTGTGTACGCACAGAAATGTTGTGTAAGAATGTTTCCATGTTCAAATCGCGATGTATAAAACTTACACTTGGTGTAAAGCCACACACTTTTCCAAGGTACCTCATACCTTGTCGTACGCAAGTTCTCTGCTCGGTTTTGCAGACTGGCGGCACCTAGCGTCAAAGCAGTGCTACTGTTCCTGTGTGGTTAACCTATTCTTAGATCCACATCCACGATGGCGACTTTATCAAATACACTGAAATTAACCGCATATCGTTCATAAATTTAAGGCACCTAATTGTAATCAACCTGTAACAATATAATGGTGCACAGAATGGCCAAACTATTCCACTGGCATGGCTGCTTTAGCGTTGCTAGAGGACCTCGCAAATGGGAAGGCTTAGAAGAGAATGCGTATTCCGAGATCATACTGATTTCTTGGCACACGATGATGACTGGCTTCTAAGTCGGTTTAGATTTCCAAGAGCGATCCTCTTGGAGCTGTGTGCTGAACTGGCGCCGGCTTTACAAAGGCAGACTTTGAGGAATTGTGCTCTACCTGCTCCTTTGCAAGTTTTGTGCACTCTTGGGTTTTTAGCCACAGGAGCTTTTCAGCGTGAACTGGCTGACCGATCCGGTATTTCTCAGTCATCAGTGAGTCGTGCCATGCCAGCTGTATGGGATGGTATTATCAGCTTGTCAAGCAGATATATAAGATATGGCTACATCCCGTTGTGCATTGGCCACATCTCTCACCGCAGGGTTGTGTGAGCAGCCAGCACCTGAAGATGTGATCGGCACAGAAGCAGCACCATCATCACCTGGAACCATGTCCTCAGCATTGGGGTCAGCTTTTGTACTATTGTCTTGAAGTAAATAAACCATAATTAATACCTGATTGTTTGTATTATTACTTATGCAAATTATTTACACGAGTATGGATAATGGTAATCAAAAAAGAAATAAAAACTCACTGGCATCTGCGGTGATGTCAGAATCTCCCTTCCCCACTGGTAAAATGCCAGTAATAAGTGTGTCGCCAATAATTGCAGCAACCCGCTGCTCAAATGGCATGAGCTCCGCGAGTTCACTACCTCCTCCAGTGGAGCTAACATGCAGACGATGAGCTGCGACTCTCCTTTTCACTGCAACTTTGATGTCTGACCACTTCTTTTTTAATTTGGTCACAGTACAATTTTTTGCTCCAGCACACTTGACTGTGTCCGCCACGCTATGACACTCCATCAATTTCCTTTTGTTGCTAATGCCACTTCCTAAAATACCAAGTAAAACATTTTTCCTGGCCTTTATTTCAGCTAGCAGGACCTCCATTTCACATTCGTTGAGGTGTGTTTTTTTTTCCCATGCTTTCGCCATTGTCTTTCTGAAGCGCTGAAGTTAAGGGGCTATTTATATTGATTTGCATATTCAAAGAGGCGTAATTCTGGGAGGAGTTGGGGTGGGGCAGTAGGCGCGTGCACGTGCGTTAATTTCCACGCTGACCGGGATTTATCTAGCCGAAGAACATGGAAGTTTCCTGCATCTGGATTTTTCTGTGCGTAAGCACAATTTAGCTTTTGTGCTTACGTCACGTAATAGTGCGAATTCTACACACGGCGTTATGCATGAGGCCCCTGGACAGTAAAGCAGTTGTGCTCACCGGTCACCGATCGTATTCCTGTCTACAATTCGCACCTTCACTCAGGTTCTCCGACAGGAGGGGAACTGTTTGGGTGCCAAATAAACTGTGAAAGTAACACCCAAGGAAGACAGGAATAGTTCAATCAGTCTTTATTCAGTTACAGATGAGTACGTGGATTCATGTTTTGTAAAGCAGAACAGCCAAGTTTTCCGGTTTCAGTTGGCTTTAATATTCAATTTCCTCATGACCAGGGAGTTTTCCGCACTCTTTTTGCTAAACCAGATCCAAATTGTCGCTTCACTCCCGGTCCCTCCTGTCCCCCAGTCTACCGGGACGATCAACCTGATTAGTGGACTGACAGTCTCACCTGAAGGCCGCTGGTTACCGCTGTTTAGGTGATCAGTTCCCTGAGTGACCCTTGAGTTCAGGATATAATCAGACCATTAGAGCAATGAATAACATCTTTACAAAATAAAGATTCCCAAATAACACTAAGTTTCAAATCTCAGTTTTTCACAACAAAGCTTTTGAAGCCAATACCTACAGTAGGTAACATGTAACAAGATATACTGTACACTGACAGTATAATACTGCATATTCACTTGCCCTCCAAATAACACAGCTGATAGAAAATAACATTAGAGCAAGGCAGCTTGTGCAAGTACAAGAAGTCTGATTTTACCATGACTGTCTGTGTCTGTGCATGTTTGCTTAAAATGTGTTTGTTCTTCACTCAGTGAAGTGATGGTTAAGCTTCAGCAGGAGTTAGCTCTCATTTTTCATGTACAAGTGGAACCTTGGATTGCGAGTAACTTGGTTTGCGAGTGTTTTGCAAGATGAGCTAAAATTTTTAATAAATTTTGACTTGATAAACGAGCGAGGTCTTGCAATACAAGTAGTCTGTATACGCTTTGTCTGCCGAGCGTCATGTGATCACAACTGAGCTGATGGTTCTTCTCTCTCTTGCTGTGGGATTGTGGGCAATTGTCAGTCGGTGTGCCTCACTCATATAGTCAACATCCGTACGAGCATATACTGTTTATTACAGCATTGTGACCATGTGTGTGTGTAAGACGTGTGAGTCCCCATCTTGTACCCCAAAACACGAAGTTGAGTCTCAATACTTTAGCGACACCATCTTTATTCAGCTTGAAACAGGAACAGTGCGGTTATTTATTGTAGCGGGATCTGCCACTCTCCTATACACAGACACAGCAGTCAGGCAGGGTGATGCCCAGGTTAGTGGCCAAGTAATACTGTACCCTGCACATTTATAATAATAATACATTTTATTTATTTGTAGGCGCCTTTCTAAACACTCAAGGACTCGAACAATAGACAAAACACAGATTATAAACAAAAGTAAAATACAGAAGTTAAAATCAGACAGAGCAATTGTAAACAAGAGAAAAAGTAGGCTTAAACAAATGAGTTTTAAGTTTAGATTTGAAAAGTGAAAATGATTCAATATTTCTAAGCTCAGCTGGTAGTGAGTTCCAAAGCTGGGGAGCAGAGCAACTGAATGCTCTGCTCCCCATAGTGGTAAGACGGACGAAGTGGACAGTCAAGTGGATGGTGGAAGAGGATCTGAGGGTGCGGGAGGAAATAGCAACATGGAAGAGGTCGGACAGATATGGAGGGGCAAGGTTGTGGATAGCTTTAAAAGTTAGTAGGAGAATTTTGAATTGAATTCGGAACTGAACTGGAAGCCAATGAAGCTGCTGCAAAACGGGAGTGATATGGTGAATAGAGGGGGTTCTAGTAATGATGCGGGCAGCTGAATTCTGGACCAGTTGAAGCTTATAAAGAGATTTGCGAGAAAGACCAAAGAAAAGGGAATTGCAATAATCCATACGAGACGTGACAAGGATAGATAGATAGATAGATACTTTTTTAATCCCAAGGTGAAATTCAGATAGCGGTGTGGGGAGTGAGGGAGGGGCGAATACGATTAACGTTACGCAAGTGGAAATATGCAGACCAGGAGATTTATTGATGTGGGCCTGAAAGGATACTGTCAAGAATGACACCCAGACTTTTAACCTCTGGGGAAGGGGAGACAGAGAAATTATCAATAACAAATGAAAAATGATCAGTTTTGGATAATGTTAATTTTGTACCAATGAGGAGAACCTCAGTTTTGTCACTATTTAATTTAAGAAAGTTTAAAGAAAACTAGGATATGATTTCTGCTATGCAATCAGTAAGGGAGGAGGGTGGAAAGGAAGCAGTAGGTTTGCCAGTGAGATAGAGCTGGGTGTCATCAGCATAAGAGTGGAAGCTAATATTATATTTATGAAAGATATTGCCAAGGGAAAGGAGGTAAATAATGAAAAGGAGGGGCCCCAGGGCTCTGTCACACCTAAAGTAACAGCGGTGGGTTGGGATGTGAAAGTTTTAAGCTGAACAAACTGAGTGCGGCCTGAGAGGTAGGATCTGAACCATTCTAGTGGTGTGTGGGTAATGCCAATCGAAGATAATCTATTGAGAAGAGTAGTGTGAAAAATAGTCTCAAAGGCTGCACTCTGATCAAGGAGGATGAGAATAGTAATTAAACCAGAATCAGCTGCCATAAGGAGGTCATTAGTCATTTTTATAAGTGCCGTTTCTGTACTGTGGAGGGGACGAAAACCAGACTGGAATTGTTCATATAGATTATTTTGAGATAAATGAGAATGAAGTTGAATAGCCACTATTTTTTCAAGAATTTTGGAAATGAAGGGTAGGATGAAAATTACTGAAATTAATCGGATTGGCACCAGGTTTTTGCAGTATTGGGGTTATTGCAGCAATTTTAAAAGATGAAGGAACAGTACCAGTAGTGAGAGAAGAGTAGATTATAGCAGAAATAAGAGGGACCAGAGAGGGGAGGCAGGCTTTGACCAGAACTGTAGGGAGTGGGTCCAGTTGACAGGTGGATGGCTTACAGACAAGATCTGAGATTTCTGTGATGGTAGGAAGCTGAAAAGAGGAAAATGAGTGAGTTGGTGTGTGAAATTCAAATGCAGTACTGGGGGAATCAGTACAGAGAGAGTGGTGAATCTTCTGGATTTTTTTATTAAAAAAAGACATAAAGAAATTGCAAAATTCAGTTGAGTAAAGGTGAGAAGGTAAAGAATTCAGGGGTTGTGTGATATTGTTAAGTAGTGAAAACAATGATTTGGTGTTTCCTTCATTGGAAGAAATAATGAGAGTTATAATAGTTGGATTTAGTTTGGGCAATACAGTACAGTGTTAGTAGCAGGATTAGAACCCACAACCTCAGGGTTTGAAGTTCCAGGTCCAAAGACCACAACACCACACTACCTGCCAGTAATATTAGCCCTTAAACCTATAATATTGTATACTGAAAAGTACTTAGTTACATAGAATTTCTGATACTTCTGACTCTGATACTGATACTTTTGACTAGTACACTAGTTAAATCCAAAAACAAATTCTTGACTAGATATGTGACATTGAATATGTCCAGAATTGCATGCCAAACTTGCTAATGGTTTGAGTCTAAATAGAGTGTAACTGTCAGAATAAAGCCCTTTAATATCATCTGCTTAGAATACTTAAATTGGTATTCAAGTTAGGTGTATCAGGGCGATTCTCCTGGTCTCCTGTTTGAAGATGAGGATATTTGCTCTTCTTTCTTAAAGATCAGGAATTATCTACTGACCTTTGGAAACCCTTCTGAAGAGTTCACTTAACTCCTTATAATTTGCTTGCATGTGTGTGTATGTGTAGTGGGGTGTGAGGTTGCAAGAGATTTCTAAGAATAAAGACAAAGTCAAAATAGTTGCCTAGTTACCTGTGCCAGTGTGGAAACCCAGGTGCTGTTGCAAAGCAGTGTGCTTATAAGGCCAGGTACTCTCTTATAACAAAATAAATCCACCAGCATATTTCATAGGGGGTATCAGATTGGTTTCTTAGTATACACCTGTTTTGTGGTGCCAAATATACCAATCCTATAAGTGGCTGAAGAGTTCCATTTTGGTCTAATTTGACCTTTTGTTTCTGCATTGAGTTTGAAGGTGCCAGGGTTGGTGAAATAGGTGTACAAAATGGCTGGATGAAGTCAGACATTTATTGCCAAGCATGTACAACGATCATGCTTCTTCAAATTCACATAAGATAGATTAACAATTCAATGTTCTTAAATTATAAATTAATCAAATGCATGTGTAGAAAAATTGCAGTCTGAGATGCTCAACCCTTTTAATGAAGCAACAAGCCAGATCTAAAGGAAGTGGGTCTGTTAGTGGGCTCTGCCTTTAGAAGTTCTTTGCTTGTACATTGCTAAAAACCAAACTACCCTTAAAAAGCGTCAGTTTGTTCACTCTTTGCTGCCATCTTGTGGCAACATTATGAGCATGCTAAGCCCTGAATAGATGACTAATTAAATAAATATTGGCAAAGATCAATAAATACAATGATACATCCATCCATCTTCCAACCCGCTAAATCCGAACACAGAACAGGAACCAATCCCAGGCAGTGTGCCAACTCACCGCAGGACACACATAAACACACCAGGGCCAATTTAGAATCGCCAATCCACCTAACCTGCATGTCTTTGGACTGTGGGAGGAAACCCACACAGACACGGGGAGAACTCATGCAGGGAGGACCCAGGAAGCGAACCCGGGTCTCCTAACTGTGAGGCAGCAGCACTACCACTGTGCCACCGTGCCGCCCTACAATTATACATTTCAGCATATCACAAATAATTAAAACAGAAAAATTATCCAACTGCAATACATTTGTGACTACACACATAAAAGATTACATAACAGAAACAAATTTTAAAAAACTGAGTTTGTTGAAGATAGCAGATCCACAAAGAAATTATAGCTAATCCAATTGCAAACAAGGTTGATAAAATGGATTCTTTACCATTTATGATCACATAGACACATACTATATCAGGGACCAGATTCTAACCCTTCAAGAAAGAAAACATAATAATTATAAATAATAAAACAAGTAGCTTTAACAAATATAGGAGAACTTTTCTCCCACATCCTAATGATGTACAGGTTACTTGCCTTTCCTCAGGAATGCCAGGGTAAGCTCTATTACCCAAGTACATTGTATTGAATGAGGAGTTTAGGGAATGATTAATACATCTGGTTGGTACAAGGATTTTTAAATTACAATTAAACTGTAAAAATACAATATGTACATAAGATGTTATATATGTACCTATTAATATGAATAACGCAAGCACAAGTACTTTTATGACCTGCTCCAAGTGCACATTCTCTCTGGCAACTACCTGCTGTTATTGGACATCTCACATGTATATAGTGCAGATCACTATAGTATAAATGTCAATGCCCCTATCATTATGGAATAATTATGGACTTTTTATGTAATATTCACCCTGCAATAAATTCATTACCAATTTCATAACATGTAGCGATGAACGTATGTCCCTTATTAAATTACATTTGATGTGATGGGTTAGTGTTGAAGCTCCTGGGAAGACAGGTATAATGTAATGTTCTTAATCTCACTCAGTGTCTATCCAGCAGCATTAGGCAGTGGCAGGGATCAGCATGAGATACAGCATCAGCTTAGCACAGGGCCCACTCATTCACACACCCACAGTCATTCATACTGAGATAGAATTGGCAATTAACCTAAAACACACCTCTGGAATGTGGAAGAAAAATAGGAGCACTCACAAAATGTATTATTAATCCAGGACAGCAGGCCATTATCAGACACAGGATTTGAACCAAACATTTATGAAACAGCAGTGATAACCACTATGTCACCATTCTGTCGGTGACCAAGGTGAATCAAAGCCTGCCATGGTCTAGATTGGTGACTATAGGAAAGCAATTGTCAACATGGTGAATGGTTCTTGATTTGAGTGAGATTAAAGGTTTTCCAGATGGTTATCAGTTTAGGAGATGATTTCCTTGGTGACTGTAGTCTTAATTATATTTCCTCGTTTTTTCAAACTTGAGATGTACAGTAAATAGATTATATATGATATAGAGTTTAGCTTCACCCTGCAGCCTTATTAACAAAAAGGTTCATTGAGATGTATGCTTTAAGTGATCTATAGACAGCCATACCAAATCAATGTGGAGGAAGTCAGGATTCTTTCAGTTTTAATTAAAAAATGTTTTGTTTAGTTTTTTAGGTAAATGACATTATGTGTTTCTCTAGTTTCAGAATATGAATAAAGTTAAAACTCAGGAGTTTTAATAATTCCATTCTATTGACTGTGACATCATTTAAAACCAAATATGGTGAGGAAAGTGTTTCTTCTAAAATCCACATCCAGTTCCTCTGTTTTCTTAGTGTTCACTTCCAAATTGTTTATACAAATAGGTGTACTTTCAAGCATTACAAATTCAGATTTCAAAAAGGCAACTGACTAGCTGATCCTCCAACCTTCTTTCCCACCTTAGTTTAGGTTGATTGGACTTTATCAGCAAACGTAATCAGTTTTACAGGCAGCTCATTGAAGGTGAAGTTATTGGGCTAGAGGGAGAAAAAGAAAGAAGACGGTCAACACCCCAGTGGAGAACCTGATCTTGGAGTCATTGATTGTGACTGGTGTCTGTTTAGCTGTACTGGCTGGTGTTAATTCATCAGTAAGTCAGACACATGAGTGTCATTTTGAGTCCAAAAAAAAGACTCACCATCAAATTCATATTCAGCAGTGTGCAATGTATTTGCCAGGATTATTCACAATTGTGAAACCATAAAAGAAAAATAAGATTAAGTGTCCAAGGAAAGAAGTAAATCAAAGTTGATGTAGAAATGAGAATAATTTTTAAAAGTTATGTATATATATTGTGTTTTTCTGTAAAATGTGATACTGAAGAAGCAAACTAAATAAAAACTAGAATGTGACTCCTGTGTCTTCCCTTTAAGATTCTTAAAATGTAGATGCTGTTTAATGAACATGGTCATCTTTGGCAGCTTGACTGTCATGTTGTTAGATTATTGTAGTATTGTGTGCTTCACATGCGTAAGAATGCCCAGTGTTTATAGCTCCACAAAGGGCAATGATGAGAATATTAACAATCATTCAAAAATTAACAATGTTCAATAACAACAAACATTAGGAGGGTGGGGACTTAAGGGGGGGAGAGAAAGAGAGCAGGCTTGATCTATACCTAATCTATCCTATTAATCTTTATAATTATAACTATCAACGTAATAATAAGCTGCATGGCAACAACTCTAGGGGAAATAGGAAATTAGGGCCGAAGCTGTCTCACTTCCAGTTAAGACTATGAAATGACATCAAAAACTCAAAATCAGTGTCTCCATGATGGGACAGTTAACTTCGTGAGCTGGAATGTTAAAGGTCTGAATCACGAATTAAAGAGAAAGAAAGTACTCTCTCACCTAACAGGTCTAAATGCTAAAATAGTATTTTTACAGGAGACCCACTTACTAAGCAAGGATCAGTTCCGGCTGCAAAAAGACTTGACTGGCCAAATGTTCCATTCTAGTTTTATGAAGAAAACTAGAGGTGTGGAAATTCTCATACACAGAACAGTACCATTTGTAGCATCAGATGTAGTATTGGATCCTGAAGGGAGATATGTAATGGTTATGGGAGACTTATCTAACTTTAAAATGATTTTGATAAATGCTTATGCACCTGATGTTGATGATAAGGAATTTATACAAAATTTATTTGCATCCATTCCCAATCCAATCTGAACACTCATAAAGTTATAATGGCTGGGGACTTTAATTGTGCTCTAAATCCACTTTTAGATAGGACTTCCTCCACAGGGGGAACGGCATCTAACACCGCAAAGATAATTACAAAGTTTATAACTGATCACAACTTATCAGACCCCTGGAGGTTTTTAAACCCAAATTCAAGAACATATTCTTTCTACTCTCCAGTACATCATTGCTACTCAAGGATTGATTACTTCTTTATAGACAATAACTTCTTGTCTATGATTAAATCTTGCAAATACGATGCTATTGTTATTTCTGACCATGCACCTATGATCTTGGAGCTAAAATTACTAAGCCCCATACACTCACCCCGCAGATGGCACCTCAACCCGCTTCTATTAGCTGACAAGAATTGTACGGAATTTATATCCAAACAAATCAAATACTTTCTAGAGACAAATACTTCACCCGAGATCTCTGCAGGAATACTCTGGGAAACTCTTAAGGCCTTCTTAAGAGGACAGATTATCTCATATCTTTCCCACAGAAATAAATCCGAAGCCAAGAAAGTAGCAGAGATAAAAAGCGAAATTACTAAAATAGATGAAGAACACGCCAGACTACCAAGCGAGACTCTACATAGGAGGAGGCAGGCTCTACATTCGGTATTAAACCTCTTGACAACTAAAGAAACTGAACAACTAATCTACAAATCCAGACATCATTATTATGAACATGGAGGGAAAGCTAATAAGCTTTTAGCTCAACAAATTCACAAGCAAGAAGTGCGCAACGCAATCTCGGTAATCACCAACACGAACGGTGATAAAATCATCGAACACAAAAATATAATACACACTTTCAGAGACTACTATAAATCCCTATATACTACTGAGTTTACAGAAGACAATACAAAATCTAATGCATTTCTGGATACATTACAGATACCACAAATAGACGCTTTTAGTGCGGAGGAACTTGATAAACCTCTGGCATTATCAGAATTACTAGATGCTATAAAGTCACTCCAAGGCAGGAAAGCAGCAGGCCCTGATGGCTACCCTGCAGAATTTTACAAGAAATTCTCCGCTCAGCTAGCTCCCCTCCTATTAGCAACATTTACAGAAGCCAGAGATAACCAATATCTTCCTCAAACCTTTCGCCAAGCACTAATCACTGTTTTTCCAAAACAAAATAAGGACTTATTACAATGTGCATCATACAGACCAATTTCACTTCTGAATAACAACGTTAAAATACTCTCTAAAATCATAGCTAGAAGGATGGAGAAAGTGCTCCCCTCGGTAATATCACAAGACCAAACTGGATTTATTAGGGGCCGATACTTATCTTCAAATCTTCGACGCCTGTTTAATGTAATATACTCACCAACTAAATAAAACACCCCAGAAATATTATTATCATTGGATGCAGAAAAAACATTCAACATGATTGAATGGAAATACCTTTTTACTACATTGGAGAAGTTTGGGTTTGGCCCGAACATTTGTGCATGGATTAAATTACTGTATACTAACCCAGAAGCTTCAGTTTGCATCAACAACATTTGCTCAGACTACTTCAAACAAGAACGTGGCACTAGACAAGGTGCCCCTTGTCACCGCTGCTGTTTGCGATTGCCATTGAACCACTGGCAATACATTGTCAAAATATTGATCAGATAAAGAGGATTAGCAGAGAGGGATTGGAACAGAAAATCTCATTATATGCAGATGATATGGTATTGTATATATCGGACCCAGAAAATTCTGTGCCTGCAGTCTTAACAGCACTCACAGAATTTCAAAAGATCTCTGGTCTCAGAATTAATCTGAATAAAAGTGTACTCTTCCCAGTGGATTCTCAAGCATTTAATATTAGATTAGATACCCTACCTTTTATCATTGCAGAACAGTTTAAATACCTAGGGGTAAATATCACAAGTAAACATAAAGCTCTATATCAACAAAATTTCACCGTCTGCATGGAAAAAATTAAACAAGACTTGCATAGATGGTCAACCCTTCATCTCACATTAGCTGGAAGAATTAACACTGTTAAGATGAATATTCTTCCTAAGCTCCTTTTTTTATTTCAAAACATTCCAATATACATTAATAAATCATTCTTTAGGCAATTAGATTCAACAATAACCTCATTTATTTGGAATTCAAAACATCCACGCATCAAAAGAGTGACCCTACAAAGACAAAAGGCAGAAGATGGCATGGCTATACCTAACTTCCAGTTTTATTACTGGGCAGCAAATATACAGGCGATAAGAACCTGGACACAAATAGAAGAACATACACAGACTTGGACCGCAATAGAAGTAAAATCCTGCAGTACTTCTTTGTATTCCTTGCTCTGTGGTCCAATAAATACACATTATCGGCAATATACAAATAACCCAATTGTGCTCCACTCACTTAGAATCTGGAACCAATGTAGAAAGCATTTTAAGACGGAGAAGCTTCTACCTCTGCAAGAGAACCACCTCTTTCAACCTTCACAAACATATGCAGTTTTTAATATCTGGAAAAAATTTGGAATTAACTTGCTTAGAGATCTTTATATAGACAATGTCTTTGCATCCTATGAACAATTAAATTCCAAATTTAACAACAACAACAACAACATTTATTTATATAGCACATTTTCATACAAACAGTAGCTCAAAGTGCTTTACATAATAAAGAATAGAAAAATAAAAGACACAATAAGAAAACAAAATAAGTCAACATTAATTAACATAGAATAAGAGTAAGGTCCAATGGCCAGGGGGGACAGAAAAAACAAAAAAAAAAACTCCAGACTTCTAACAAACATTAGAATAAAATAATTAATATGTTCCTGACAACATGAAAAAATACTTTAAAATCTAAACATATTTAAAGTTTTTATTAAAAAATGATTTTGTTTAAGAACAAAGCTGAGAGAGGAATGATCAGATGGGCAACCACTCCAAGTAACAAAAGGAAGAAAAAGGCAAATAAAACACTTCTGCCCCGCTACACCCTCCTAAGTAAGTATAGAGCTTATTTATAAGTTGAGGTAGTACTCTTACATGTCCACCTCCCGAGTACCACAAAACACTCGCTTTTTGTACTCTTATCTCTCTATTTCTTTCTGATTTGAGCCTTCTCTCTCTATTACCTTTTGGTTAGCCTTGGCCCCAGCTCTAAATATGACTTTAGATGTTTAATTTCTCCAAGCAGCTTTCTTCTTATAAAACTAATCTCTGTGTCTTTTGTAGGCTAAACTCTACAATCAGTCACTACAATGTGCTCGCCCTTGACGTTCAAGAGTTTTGAACCCTGTTAACCTTTAAAAGAACAATAATGCCAGTTCAACTTCTAGGTTGCAAGACTGTGTAAAATGCAAAATGCTCCCAATTGTTCTAGTATATGCTTTCCTGTATCAGCCTAGAATTATCAACCTCCTTGCCATTCCTTCTGGACTTCCCATTGGTGTTCTCAACATATTTAATCCTGGAAAATGATTTACAGTGACAGGCCCTACTTTCCCTCAGCAGTCCCTATCTGCCCAAAGAAATGTGTGTGTTTTTAATTCTTCTTTGGGAGGTTTACTTTTGAGATTTTGTCCAACCCTGTGCCAGCTAAATGATACTTTTATTATAACACCTTATATTTTGTTTTTCTACACTGTCACCATACAGATTCACAGATGTTTCCAATTAATTTTCTGTTATATATATATATTACAATACTGCAGCTTGAATATAATTACTCTGCATCTTAAAGTAAAGTAAATGAATAAATGCAGATGCCTAAGTAAGTTAATGTGAGAGCTCTGGACTGTATTGTATTGTAGTGCATTGTAGTTGTTGTTCTGCAACACATATATAATCAATTGGCTAAGAGAAAAAGCAAACAATTTCAATGTGCGCAGGTGTCCTTGCACCATAACTGCTCTTAGAGGCTTCAGCTTGAGAATTTCACTAGGTATTAAATGTCTTTACACGTCAGTTAAAGTTTTCCTCATGTTTTGGTAGCTCAATGTGAACGTTCTGCTGCACTACAAGCTAAGGGACTTGGACTGAAGTGAATAAACTGATCATTCAGGAAAAATAATCTTAAACTCAGTTAAGAAGGAATCAAAGAGTATTTCCTCCCTGTCTCCTTTTCTCACTGACCTTTGTGTGAGTGTAATTAAAATCCATTTTAATTAAATCTCTCAGCTTCTACCTAAACCCTAGGATTCCCTACAGTCTGAGAAGGTCATGTCTCAGTTCAGGTGGCATACTGCCAGCATGAGCTGCACAAATGCCAGAGGTGAAAAGTCACACTTCATCAGAGAGAGCAGAGAGCTCAGCACTCTGTGGGTGGCTCCAGTGAGAAGGGGTCGACTCACTTTTTCTCATCATGCTACATCTATCATTACTGCTGCCCAACTGATATTACTCCTGTTATGGCTTTCCACAGCCCTGTAATGAGTGGTGTTGTAAGAAAAATTGAAAAGAGCTTACATTTCCATAACAGTGACTGTGAAGTTAGATAACTTTACCCTTTACAAATCCTCTAGCCTATAGCTTTCATTTGTTTGTTTTTAATCCAACATGTTGTGTTGAACTCTAACGGGCTTTCAATTTGCTCTTTGCAGATGAATCGTCCAATTCAGGTGAAGCCAGCGGACAGCGAGAGCAGAGGAGGTAATGACAATCTTTGATTTAAACCTATGTGGTATTAGTGGATGACTGGTGTTGGTCTTTTGTTGCTCTGTATGAGTAGAATGAAGGAGTAGTAAACAGCTTAAATGTCTGGCACTTGATGAGGGTGGGGAGAGAGTTACTGTAAAAGGCAAATCAAAAGTCTGAGTGTTAAAACAAGTAAAGTGTGCATAGGTCAAGTTGACTATAGACAAAAACAAAAAAGTTGCTTTTTGCTGAAAAGTAGTAATATTTTAGACAGAACTACTATGTCTTAATGAAAAATGACACAAGGAATTATTGTCCCCTAAAATAGTAAGCTCTGAGCATGACCATCTACACTATTTTAAAAACTAAAGCAAGGTTAATGGCACTTGGCAGGAGTAGGTGAAACATCAGTATCCTAGGAGCCAACCTTACTTACCTGTATATCTTCATCAGTAGGCTGAAACTGTATAAGCTACAGCTCTCTTAATCAAAAGCGAAATAATATATGCCACTTTCATTTTATAACTGGCAAAAGACATCAAAAATTAGAATAGAGAAATAATTGATCTCTGAAAAATAAAGTGTTTGCGTACATTGTTTGCCAAATTTGCAGTTGGTTTATACACAGTACTGAAGTCAATGACAAAGTTAACTTTATTGCCATCTCAACCATATACAAGTATACAGATAGACGAAATTGTGAAGCTCAGGGTCCACAGTGTAACAACATGAAGTGCAAATAATAAATTAAAAATAGAATTAAAATTTTAATTTAAAATTAAAACACAAACAAGACAAGACATTGTGCAAAGACAAGACAAAGTAGCAGCAATATTGATGTGTAGCTAGCAATATAAACATTGATGCAATGTATGGTATTTGCAATCTAGATACATAAATATAGTCAATAGATATGTAATATAATAAATAAATAATAGATATAGATAATACAGAAATTATCAGTGTATGATAATAGTTGTTTAAGACATGTGTAAACAATGACAGGTTAGAATGTTTCACAGCAGAAGGATATCAAGAATGTCCAAATACTTAAAGGTCAGTATTAGATTTTCAGATCTTTTCTACATGCACACTAATATTTACAGGAAAGTGGCTTGCATGTATAAAAGTTCTGTTTTTAGAGGTGGCGGAGGCAGTGTGGAAGATCCCAGGGGCAGCATGGTGTTAAGTAGTCTGACAGATTGGGGGTAAAAACTATCCTGCAGCCTGGCAGATCTGGCTGTGATGCTACAGTATCTTCTCTTGGATGGCAGAAGTGTGAAAAGTCCATGTGAGGGGTGTAAGAGGTCCTGCACAATGCTGCAGGCCTTGCGGACACTGCGTTTGTAAAATGTGTCCTTTAGTGAAAGGAGAGGCACCCCAATAATTTTCTCCATTGTCTTCACTGTCCTTTGTAGGCGCTTGTGGTCGGATATGTTGCAGTTGCCATACCAGACAGTGATGCAGCTGGTCAGAACACTCTCAGTGGTGCCTCTGTAGAACATGGTGAGGATGCAAGGGGGAAGACTTGCTCGTTTCAGCCGCCTCAGGAAGTGTAGTCTCTGCTGGGCTTTGTTGATTAGTGATGAGATGTTATGCGTCCATGTAAGTTCCTCAGTTATGTGCACACCGAGGAACTTGGTACTCCTAACAGTCTCCACATCTAAACTGTTGATGCTGAGTGGGATGTGGGCAGGATGCGATTATCTGAAGTCCATGATTATCTCTTTTGTCTTGTTGACATTGAGAGATAGATTGTTGTCTACACACCATGCAGACAGCTGTTCCACCTCATCTCTGTATGCTGTTTCATCATCCCTGCTTATCAGTCCCAGCACCGTTGTATCATCCGTAAATTTGATGATGTGGTTGGTGTTGTGCATGGCTGTGCAATCATGAGTCATAAAGGGTGAAGAGCAGTGGACTAAGCACGCAGCCCTGCGGCACTCCAGTGCTCAGTGTGATGATGCCGGAAGTGTTGCAGCCCATCCAAACTGACTGGGGTCTCTCTGTCAAGAAGTCCAGGATCCAATTGCAGAGGGTGGTGTTTAGGCCCAATCTGCTCAGTTTTATAACCAGCTTTTGAGGGATGATTGTGTTGAAGGCAGAGCTAAAGTCTATGAATAGCATCCTGACATATGAATCTTTTTTATCCAGATGTGTCAGAGAGAGGTGAAGGGCAGAGCATATGGCATCCTCAGTTGACCTATTTGAGCGGTATGCAAACTGAAGAGGGTCAAGGGAGGCAGGGAGATTAGTCTTTATGTATGACATGACTAACCTTTCGAAGCACTTCATGATGATTGGCGTGAGTGCAACTGGTCGGTAGTCATTCAAACATGTCACTGATGACTTCTGTGGCACGGATATAATGGTGGTTGACTTGAAGCATGCTGGGACTGACGACTGACTCAGAGATGTGTTGAAGATGTCTGTGAGGACACCAGCCAGTTGACTGGCACATTCTTTGAGCACACGACCAGGTATGTTGTCAGGTCCTGCAGCCTTGCGTGAATTGACTCTGGATAGAGTCCTCTTCACGTCAGTTATGGAGAGACGGAGTACCTGGTCAGTGGAGGGAGGTGTTGCTTTTCTCGCAGGCTCTTTGTTTTGTGCCTCAAACCGTGCGAAGAAGTTGTTCAGCTGATCTGGTAGGGAGGCATCACCACCGATGCTGTGTGGGTTGGGCTTGTAGTTTGTAATTGTCTGAATGCCCTGCCACATATGACATGTGTCTCTGGTGCTGCTGAAGTGTTTGTTAATCTTCTGTGCATATGCGGCCTTGTCTCTAGATCTGAAGGCTGCATTTCTGATCTTGAGGAGCTTGTGCACTTCTCTCGTCTTCCAGGGCTTTTGGTTGGCTCTTGTGGTAACATCCTTGGTAACAGTAATATCCTCTATGCATTTGGAGATGTAGCCAGTCGCAGAGTCTGTGTGCTCCTCCAGATTGATGGAGTCACCATCCATAGCAGCCTCCCTGAAAATGTCCCAGTCTGTCAATTCGAAGCAGTCTTGGAGAGCTGAAACAGCACCAACCTGCCACACTCGGATGTTCTTGCGGGCTGGTTTAGTGCGCTTCAGCAGGGACTTGTATGCAGGAATTATAAACACGCTGATATGGTCTAAATAGCCAAGGTGGGGGCGGGGTATGGCCTTGTAGGCATCAGGAGCTCACCTGTAAACATTGTCCAGATAGCTTTCCCCTCTAGTAGCAAAGTTCACATTCTGGAAGAATTTTGGGAGAACTGACTTCAAGTTGGCGTGATTGAAGTCTTCAGCAATAATAAAAAGTGCGTCATTTGCAGTTGGCTGATGATCTCATAGAGTTCCGCTAGTGCCTGGTTAGCATTTGCGCTAGGCGGGACGTAGACGGCAAACACCGGCAACAGTATTCCCTCGGCAGGTAGAAAGGCCGGCACCTTACCGATAAAACCTCTATCAGCGGCGAACAGTGTCATGCGACTGAGGCAGCGTTTATACACCACTCTCTGTTCACATAAACAATTTTGCATTCTCCAAACCACTGTAAATAATTACTGTGTTGCCTCCATCGGTTGCTTCAGTGTGATTTTTGGTGGAACAATTAAAGTAGATCTTGAGATACAGCTATTGTACAGATTTGTAGTGACTAGTGACATAAGAAAATCCATTATGTATAGGAACAGGCCTCGCTTTAATGCCATCAGTCTGTCAAAACCCTGCCCCTCTATGAGCTAAGACCTAAGACCAAACATATACCATGAATTGAACATTATGTGTTATGATTTCAGTTTTAATTTTTATTTTTGAGAAAAGAATTCTGCATATAAGATAAATTATTATGATTTTTGGGGTTGTTTAATCTATTCCCAACTTTCCTTTTTTATATTAAATTGTTAAATATTTTAAAATTATTTATGGCTTTTTGGATGCCATAGGCACTAACTTTTTGTGGTATTTGTGCTACCATGTTAAAATGGCATTAATATATTATTATGTGACACACATTGTCAATATTGCGATGGCATAAAAGGTCATTCCAGATGTTTCAGGTCATCTGAGATTTGAATAATCATCATAAACTTTCTGCATGCCTTTAATTTTCCTGACCTCCTGGTTTGAATTCTGATTACAATTTAGGTTGTTATTTTTTGTTTTATCAAAATGATTGGTTAGAAGATACAGCTGCAAACTCAGTTTGTTCTTTGATACACATTTATTCTTCTGGTCTCTTTACCTAACCATGTGTTCCACTGATAATTACCTGCTGCGTGGTGATGAGGATTTAACTTGCTGCACTAGACAGTGAAAGTCGACTATGGTCTAGTTTAATAGGAATCTGAATTAGGTAACTGAAAAAACCTAAAATAATGAAGAAGCAGAAGTTTTTACAAGGTGATATAGAATCTAGATTATAATGACAGAGGTAAATCTATATATAAAAAATTCTTTTCGCGTTTGAAAACAGAAATTGCGTATGACCAAGCGAAACGGAAATTATGTATGACAACTGAACATATTATAATACAGGAACTAATCACTTCGTTTGTGGTTGCCATTTTTATATCATCTTTACGATTTGTTATTATTTGTGTGAGAGTTGTTTTACTGATATTGAAAAGAAGTAAACACAAACACGGTGATCTATCCCATAGAAGTGTGCCCCGCGTTGCCCACTCCCAGCCCTCCTTTCTGGACTCCGGCGTTGAGCCGTCCGCCACCAGGCGCGTTCTGACAGAGAAGTTTTATTTATTCGTCCAAGTGATTGTCGCGGAAACTGCCACATTGTAACTTTTTTTTAATTGGCAGTACTTGATAGTAGAAGAAATGAAGAAAACAGCTTTGTGTCTTTCTACTTTTTAACTGCGCCCAGCTGTAGAAGACCACCTTCAGCAGCAAGGGGTCGTGACAACAAAGTGGACGCTGGAAGGCGCGGAATGTTGGGCTGTTCTGCCGGGTTGACAGCTTCGCAGATTCGGGCAGGGTCCTCTCTTCTCTTCTCGTCGGCTTCTTGGACAGTGGAAATCTTTGCAAATGAGTGTAATCGGCACCATTGAACCATGGCTACTTACTGTCCCTTGAGGTGAGTTCGGGTCACTAAAACCCCGCAATATTCAAGGTTGCTTTTGTGATGAATTCTTTTAAGAAGATGGAGGGTTTACATCTAAGAATATGTACCGACCTCTTCATGTAAAGTATTGGACTTGAGAATTGTTTGGACCTTCTGCCCGTTAAGCACGGAAGGGCAGTGTCCACATTTCTCAGAATAATTTTTCTCTTAAATCACAGGCATGTAGTGCAAGGTTGTCAAGCAGGTAGTTTACCCGAATCCTCTGCAGTAGTACTCAATGTATCTTTACTTCTTAAATGTTAATGTTTTACTATTTAATAATTTATACGCTTCTTATATGTTCTTCAAATTCTTTTATCAAAATGTTTTACTACTTAATAACTTATTTTATAAATACTACATTTTATTTTTTCCCTTGCACTCAGTGAGCGAAGCCACTGGGTAATCAGCTAGTATCCACTATTAAAAAGGCAAAAGGTTAAAATAATACAAACATTTCAGAAAACGGTATGCCACTGTTCTATTTGTAAACAAATCTAACATTTCATGTTCTAGCAATGGCTAATATACTAAATTCTGTTATTACATATACAGCTGAAAAGGTTTTGTTACATGCTACCTTATAGGAGGTAAAACAATATACAATTCTCTTTGTGAAACCTATATTCTAGCAAAATTAAACAAACACATGAATTTAAAAATTGTGCATTACACTTCTAAAATTGACTCTTACATTTACCATTTCATAATGACACATTACTGGTAAAAAAAGAGCTACAGTTGTGGGTAGTCTAGTTTTAGACATTTAAAACATGGCATAGAACTGTTTTTTGAGCCATGGAACTATATTGCTTAGGAAGAACTGGAGTAATAAGAGCAGAATAAAGGTTAGATCAGGGCAGGAAATGAAAGTTAGAAGAAAGTTGATTTGCTTCGAGCAACAACACAGAACAGAGAAAAATGACTATGCTTCTGAAGACAATTAAAGCAGGACATAGGCCTGACTCCCATCAGCATTTCTTAGATTCCTGATCATTAGAGTTGAGTAGAGGGCTAGTGCAGCCCTTAAACCTGAATGAAGAGATCCTCAAAATCACTGATTATTAGATATGGGTGACAACCTGCTACTATTGATCATAGCTGAATGGGTGGGCTGCCGGTGATAATCAAAGTTAAATGAGAATGGTTGCTGGTCAGAGCTGAATGGGATACCAGATTAGAATGCTTTATTTGGTCTGACAGGCATAGTGCAAATTATGATTGTCATTACTAAAACTAATGCAACATTTGAGGGAGGAGGAGGTAATATTTCTGCCACAGCTCAGACTGAGATTTGACAAGTGAGAAGACAATATGGATTCTTCTAAGGTAATGGGTAAGAAACCAGATCAGCATTTTGTTTCAAATAAACCTGCAGCGGCAAATTTTAGGGAAAAAAAGAATTATTTATGTATATGCACATGCCTACTAATCAGCATTTTCCCTGTGTCTAGGCAGTTCTGTCAATCTTAATGGCAGTAAGAGGCAAGCGATACAGAATGACAAAACAGGGGGCCAAAGGTCAGCATTGATCTTCTCTGCTTATTTGATCAAATGCAAATGGGAATTTCACTTTTAACTAGATGTAGGTAATGTTTCTGTACTTAAATATACTAGTGAAGTGAGTGTCATTTTTTAAATACGATGAAAAAAGTTTCATTTTTTGAAATGATAAGAATTAATCTAGTAAGTATTGGGCCTCTTTTATTTATTGATTTTAAAGTGTGGGGTGAGTGAAGAATAAAGAAAACAGAGAAATGTCTGCATTTAAGAAGGAAATGTATTTTTTTTTCAAGTTTAAATCCTTAGTTGTGCTCCAAGTTGTATTCTGTCTCTTGAAATTGTGGGAGCCAGAAGTATACCTGAGGTGTTTGCTAACCTGTCTGAGAAAGGGCAGGCTAACACTAATGAGCCAAAAGAATCTGCAAGACCTCCAGCTACTCAGTAATATAACCCCTGAGGCTTTCCACCATAGTGACACATTTTATATGGCTGTCAGCTTTTCTTTGTGTGCAAACTATGCATGCACATATGAGAACTGACAGAGACCCAGTTCATAGTTCACACCTTGGTGAAAAGGCATTGCCTATGTAAAACTAGAATTCACTGTCTAGATTTTTACCTTACCCAGAGGCAATTGTTATATTATCTGACACCCTGGACCATTATTAGTTATTGAGTGACACAAAAAATGGGTTTACCTGTCACCTCCCGAATCTTTGGCTTCCTAGGCCCACCAGCTCTGCTTAGACTGCTATGAGATAACAAATGTATTTAGTAAGCCTCAAGAGACTTTGATTTTTAGCCATCAGGAAAACAGGGTGACTGAAGGGAGCAACTATGATTTCCAGCTGAGGCACTATGTGTGACTATAAGCAAGTTGGTTAACTGCCTCTTACCCAATGTATAAAACTATCTTCTGTGTCACACATTTCTGCAAAATGCTTTAAGGCTCTGTGGCTTTTTATAGGTCCCATAAAGTACAATTAACAATAATTTAATGATAGAAGATTTTCCCTGCTGGAGGGTATGAATTTAAAAGCACATGCTCACAAGGTCAGCTATAGCCTCTGAATATGGGTTATACCAACATCAAGTTTTGAATGGAATTGCATTTTTTTTTCAATGTAACAGTGAACATGACTCATGAAATGTACTGTATAAAATAAAGATTGATTGATGAAGGTTGTAATTTCTGTCATTATACGTAAATTGCTTTTTCTGTAGTAAGTCACTTAAGCCCCCCATATCCACAATGTCCACTTCTATGGTATGCAGTGTGAAATGATATATCCTCTCGAATACTAGTTGTTTTACTCCCTCAAATTGACTGGTACACTTAACCATTAACTGCCTTTTTTGCATAATCCATAGGATTTGCTACAGATACTTTATTAACCATCTGGAATCATCTTTAGTTTGAGGTTCGGCCTCAAAGAAAACCTGAAACAAAGTCACTTAATCAATGAAGCAGCAACACCAAGGCTATGTTTCAAGGCTATGACTGTCTTTTAGTCTGTTAATATATCATTTTTACTATAGCGGAGTTTCAGCAACCTAACTTTAACATTTTCAGTGATTCTCAGCCTCATAAATCCTATTTGACGAAAGTTTACTAATAATTACATCTTGTCTTTATCAATTGGAAAGTGTACTATATATAGCGACATTTGTGTAACTTAGCTGAGAAGCATAAAAATCTGCTGTAACCAACTCTCATCTTCTTCTGTATATAATCATACATTATCATTCATGAACAGTGCTGTGGTGCGAGAGTTTTTTCTACAATTGGAAGGATAGCCTACCCTAATTTTTACCTTTTTGAGTTCTAAATAATATTGAGGAAAAGAGCAAATGATCAAGGGGAAAATTAAGTAAATAGAAGCTAACTGAGGGATATTTATATTAGGCATCAGGAATAGTAAAGTTGCCTAGAAAAGACAGAGAGAGGCTAAGTAATTAGTAACTCTTCTTTTCGGATATTATTATTGCACAGAGAATAGTTCTGAGCACATCTGTGCTGGATTTGCACATGACTTGTTCATCCCTGACAAAAGAAACAAAAGCACAACACCTTTGTCTTGGCAATTTAGCATTATTTGGTCACTTTGGCAAATAATTTGGTGAATGTTGAGGTGCACCTTCATGCTTCCCACAGAAGTACAGTTAAGAAATACAGAATTCTGCTTATAAGTTTTGTTCATAAGTAACAGAGCAGGTAATTCTGAGTTTAAATAATGAGTTGATGCAGCAGATTTGCAGAAGTTGTATGTTGGCAAAGCAGTAGAAAAGTTCCTGGAAGAAGTTTTCAGAGTACAAGCCAGTCTGTATCCACATCCTTACCTATAGTCATGAGCTCTCTGAATTAACTGAAGAATGAGATTGTGAACACATGTATCTGAAATGAGGTTCCTGCCTAGGGACACAGAGCCCGCTTTCAGCAATACAAAAGCACCTTGGAGTAGAGCCACTGTTTCTAGAAAATTATTAGCATATCTTTGACATCTACCATGAGGTATGTAGCTGACTCAGAATACAGTGAGGAAGTGTCTGAGAATTCCCCAGGTGGAGCTGCAAGCAGTTGCTTGGGGTGAAATTGCCAGGTTTGATAAGGTTAGCATGTTCCCTTCAAAATTTTCACTATGATAGACAGAATGGAAGTGTAAAATACTGCGTATTTGGATGTCTGTCCTCTGTCTGAAACAAATACTTTACTTAGTTTTGCATAACTGTTCCAGGGAAATGTTCATATCTGCTTAGTGCAATTACTTAATTCATTTCTTTTCTCATTTTTCCTTCTGCACCGTCGTTTTATGTTACCTTTGATTTCTGGATTTCTACATACACCACTTACTTAAAAGATATGGTTTATTGTGTTTCATAAAAAAGAACAGTTTTGCTGTTTATTTAGCCAAATCACCTTTTAACCATTTCTGAACAATGGGGCAGAACGGGTACCCTTGGGTATTTTTGGAAGAAAACTCACCTGAATTAACTACTATCCTAGCTTTCTCATCTTCCTGTTGTGTATCAATGAAGAAGTGTTGCATTCGGTTGGGTAGCTCCTTTTGACAAATGGGTACGTGGAATGCATAGTTTTCCATGCCTACAAATACAAGTAAAATTATGAATGTGACTTATTTTCAAAAGCATTAAGGCATAGTAAGCTAACATTTTCTAAGGATTTGTACCCTTTCTTTAGGTACTTCTAATATATTCACATACTTTTTCCCTGGTGACTGTTATATATTAGAATACATTTTGCAACTTTTCAATGCTTACTTTTTTAGATTCCCCCAAGGGAAATGTACAAGTCAGAAGTAGACAAGTATGTAGGTTAAAGTCATGTTTGCTAAACGTGTTAGTTAAATAGGAATGTGATGGTTGTTGCCTCAGTGCTATTATATATTGTAATGGACAGCCGGGTCCCATGCCCGGTCAGGACGCCCCTGCTGTATATGGTCCGGGGGAGCAGCAGCCATGGTTTCCTCACTACGCTTGGTGGCAGCCTCCCTGGCTGACGATGGTGCCTCAGTTTCCCGCAGGGTCTTCTGGGAGAGGGAGTTCTCCACAACCCTGTGGAGATCTGGGATGGCCGCCAGAGGGTGCTGCATGGATCCTGGAGCCCACCTGGTCATCTCTACAGCCCCGCCTGGAGGTGCAATTAGCCACAGGTGATTAAGCACCTGGAGCACTTCCGAGTGGGCTATAAAAGGGCCAGCATTCACCATTCATTAACCAGAATCGGGAGAGAGAGGACGAGGTTACCTGAGAGAAGTGGTGGTGCCAGCAGAAGGATTGCTGTGTGGATATTAAGGTGATTTGGGACTGTGTTATACCTGTGAGGTTCACGGGGAAGACGTGCCCCACAGGGGAAGAGTGTTTGGGCTGTGTTAAAGTGCTCTGGATTGTGTATTGCCTGTGGGGTTCATGGGGAAGACGTGCCTCACAGGTGAAGAAAAAAAAAAAGATTTCTGTCCCTTTTATAGGTGCCTCAGTGTGAATCTGTGCCGGGTTGGGTGCTTATATATCGCCTTATTCACAATATTTATACGGGAATGATGGTATAGTTTTTAAACGTTGTTTGGGTTGCTAATAATTTACACTGAGCAGTTGACGGAAAGAATGAGATTGGATTAATTTTCCTGCTCTGAGTTGTTAGGCTGCATTTTTGTGACAGGATGCATGCAATATGAGATAAGGTTGTACCGCTAACCCCGGGCGAACAACTAAACCCCGAGTTAAGGCACGATTAAAAAAACTGCTAGTATAAAGCAGTTCAATATCTAAAATCTATCGGGCAACGTGACCAACGCTCGTCCTTTTATTGACCCCACCACCAGTCCCAGCTTAGCATTAACAACAAGCCATATCACCAAATAAAGAAGAAGCAAAAGAATAACAAATATATTATTTTACATATATAAAGAAAAACAAACAAACAAATAAATACATAGCAATCGAAACCCCCTTCTCTGGTTTAAACGTGCGATGTTCATAAATAAGAAAAACCAGTCTATCCAAATGGGTTTACTGTGCTTATTGTTCAGGGCAAAGAGAAACCCCACAGGAATACGCCGGCCGTCGAGCCGATAACAACAAAGTTTAATCCTACTGGTCCAAGATATTCGTCAGCAAAATCAAAGAAAAAGAGTCCGTCTTCAGAGACGCGTCTCCCTTGTGTCACTGAGTCTTCAAAAAAAAGAACTTGTTCCAGTAGATACTTTACTTGCCGCTACCTTGTCACTTCTCTTTGCTCCACCACAAGATGTCTCCCTTTCTCCCCTTCTTTTCCGGTTTTTAAGCTTTCAACACCAACCACCCTGACCGAGTTATGACCT
The DNA here is from genome assembly GCA_026402145.1 of Polypterus bichir lapradei. Classification (NCBI taxonomy): domain Eukaryota; kingdom Metazoa; phylum Chordata; class Cladistia; order Polypteriformes; family Polypteridae; genus Polypterus; species Polypterus bichir. The sequence continues at coordinate 8,526,256 of JANRMT010062837.1, forward strand.
CCCCCTTAAAGGTGTATTTACAGCATCCTTCTTCCCTGCAATGCACCCAAAGGGGCAGCAACCGCCCACAGAATAATAGCACATGTGGCATCCGCTACAAGGTGTGTACAGGTGTAAAATGTATTAATTGATGTCTACTAAAAACTGAGAACAATTTTTTTTCAAAATTCTTTTCCACTCATTATCAGTAAATATTAACATAAGGTCTAACTCTTAACATTGTTGCAAAAGTTCTGAATTAGTTTTTTTTTTTCAAATTGATACAATTTAAAAATTAAGGTACAAAAATTTGTACATTAAAAAAAATGTTTGATGTACAAGTAATGATGTTTCTTTCTTTTGTAAACATACTTTGCAAAAGAAATGTCTGAGCTGGCCAAAGGCATATTCTGCTTAAAGAATATCTAATAGCTATTAACCTGTCCTTATGCCAGAAGCTAAATGATGAAGGAGAAATACATGGCATGCTATTAAAGGTGCAATTGACTGTAATGACACTGAATCAAACTGTTTTACAAGATTCTTAATGAGCTTTGAGTCATATGTGTAGTATACTTACCAATTTCTGTGGCAATTCATTTAGGCACTGGATGAGAAATGAGTAATTTTCAAAATACTCTAACTGCCTACACATTCACCACCTAGCAACATAGCTGTAGGTCTGGTAAAACCAAACCTCCCTCCTTCTTTTATCTGTGCAGTAATGATTTTTTTTTCTCCAAATAAGAATATGACTTAACCTACAATTTTAAAAAATGTCTTGCCTTTGTAAATATTAAAAAAATGAAAGGTAGTTCAGAAGAATATTCCATTTAACCGCATTATTTCTTCCCATCAGGAAGAGATCAGTGTTAGTTTATCTTGAAAGGTCCTGCTTGATGCACTCTAAGAGGATAATAAAATTCTGAGTAAATTGATATTTGAAATTTTGCAAAAATGGTGACCTCTAACTATATGAATTTGTTAAGACACTTTAAAAAGAAATTGTTCAGATTTATACAGACTTAATAAGTATTCTTGTTCACTTGCAATGCTATTTAACCTAAGTGTGTTGTGACCCCTGTAATTCTGTAATATATGTTAAAGAAAAATGTATAGGGTAGAAATATAGATTAGCATGTAATCTGTATATGGGATTGATTTTACTCATCTCTTCAGAACTCTGGAAGGCAGAACTGTTAATTATACTTAATGGAGTGGACATAAATGTCTCCCACCAGGCAACTGTTTGAAGAAATAAGTAAAAATTAAAAGTGGAGATAAAAGTAATAATGAAAAAAATACATAAAAAAAGCAAAAAAAACAAATGACAAGCAAAAAAAATTGAGTTATATGAAGAACAGCAATATAATCAAAATATGAAAAGAGAAAATGAAACTGTAAAATAGACAGACAGGTTCAGAATCAAGTTAGCCACCCTGAACCTCTGCATATAAAGTATGTTTCTTCATATCATACAGTACATGCATAGAATAAAACCTTTTGTGAATTCCTATGGGTATGGAAACTTTTCCAAGAAACCTTTAAACAGTACTGCCAATTCAAAACTACATACGTGCCTCTTTTTATCATTTTGTGTGCATTTAAGAGTTTGACCTCTTTTTTTATCCTCTGTTCCCGCAATTCAAATGTGTTATACTGGGATTGAACATACTAAGCACACTTAGTTCATATGGCAGAACTACTCACTTTAAGTAGATTATAGTATTTCTTAAGGTTCTAGATTTTGACAAAGTGGAAAAATTATTTTAACAACTCACAATTTACACTGATTATATCGTGTCTTTTCTCCCACTCCTCTGTCTCTGCTGCTCTGGGTGTTATAAGTAAAACTGATCTAGAAAACAAAGTAGAGTCATTGGATGCATAGATGTGAATGTGAGGGTTGCAGATTGTCTAGAACTAATTGAGATGATCCCAGAATGAAACAGGCCGAGGAAAATTACAATGTGCGTATCTTGGAGGGCTGTGGTATGGAAAAAATCTCATTAAAAAGGTCTCAGAGGGGACCTAGTTGAACAGAGCTGAACAGATTGCATTCTGGGTGTTTGAGCCCTTCTTCTGTGTTGTATGACCTTTTTCGTCCTAATAATGGCAGTACCCTAATATTGTCAGTGTTAATGGTGCTGTTATGAGTGCAGCAAGTGCAGCAGGTGCAGCTTAAACTGTTTGAAAATACTGCATTCCTCTTTAAGTTTCATTAAATCGTAATGAAGTTTTCAGAGAACGTATGACTGCTCAGGGCTGTTAAACTCTATTAGGGGAGTGAGCACCACCTCTCTCAGCTCTGCAGAGTGAGATTAATAACAGGATGACTCTGCAGTGGCTCTTGCCTTTCGAAATTGGTTGTTATTCATCAGGAGTGTTTAAATTTGGAATCCGAACTGCCATGCCATCTGTTGATGGGCAGATCATTGAGACCTACATATTGTGGCGCCAGCTCTCTCCCCATCCATCACCAGGCAGTGCCAAACTGCAGAGATGAGAGTGAAATCTTCACACAAGTGTGAAACCTCTGACAGGATCTGAAGATGGTCTTCTCGACTGAAGTTATCATCATTGGCTCTATAATATTCTCTGTCTGTCTGCCTGATGTCTAAGGTTCTGTACATTTACACATGTCCCCACTGAGATCTACATCTTATGGCAGATATCTTTAACCTGTAGAAAAGACCAAGCCTAGGCTATAAATCTCTTCTTCACTTTAGTGTGTTTAAGCTTTTTCAATCATTTTTGTGCTTGTTTTGTTTTTGCTTTACTTCAAAGAGTAAGTCTGACCAGGAGCTTTTCTAAGCTGTTTATTTTTTTGGTTGCATTTTAATTATGCATTGCACTGCTGTCTGATTTTGTTTTGTGACACTGGCTACACATCTCATGAAAACATTTAGACACATGCACTTGTATACAAGTGAGAGAAACAAAGCTGGGAACATTAAAGCCATACGTACACAAAACAGAACATAGTGTAACCACCTACTGTTTTTATGCTGGTCAGGTACCAGATCTATCCATCCATCTGTTATCCAACCCACTATATCCTAACTACAGGGTCACGGGGGTCTGCTGGAGCCAATCCCAGCCAACACAGGGCGCAAGGCAGGAAACAAACCCTGGGCAGGGCATCAGCCCACCTCAGGGCACACACACACCAGGGACAATTTAGAATCGCCAATGCACCTAACCTGCATGTCTTTGGACTGTGGAAGGAAACAGGAGTACCTGGAGGAAACCCATGCAGACACGGGGAGAACATGCACGTGGAGGACCTGGGAAGCAAACTTAGGTCTCCTAACTGCAAGGTGGCAGCGCTACCCACTGCGCCACCGTGCCATCCGTTACCAAATCTAGTTGAACAGAATGTATTACTCTAGGGCACGGGTGTCAAACTCCTGTCCTGGAGGGCCGCAGTAGCTGCAGGTTTTCATTCTAACTATCTTCTTCAGTTTTTGCTGCTAATTCACTTCTTTTGCCTTAGTTTTAATTAACTTGACTCAGACCCCTTAGTTGTCTCTTTTTCTTAATTAGCAGCCAAACAATAATGAGACACAAAACAAGCCACCACATGACCAGATCAACTGTGCCCATAACACAATGTCTGAAAATAAAGAAAGGTGAAGGTCTCAGTAAGGTTGATCTCTCAGGTCACCAAAACATTTTTGATAGTATTCTTATAAAAACAGAAAATCAACAGTTTTGGAAATGTCTGCTATACCAGAATGAGAGCAGCATCAAGCCTTGGAATTAAATAACGGGTTTAGTTAACAGCAAGAATTGGCTTTTCATTAAGAGATTGGTTAGAGTGAAATTGATTGGAGTTTGAAATCCCAGTTTAGCTAGTCATCTGTTAACTCGTTTCACATCTCATTTCTGTTTGGCTGCCATTTAATGAAGACAAGAATCAATTCAGAGCACTGAATCCTTAAAAACAAGGCTATTAAAATAAAGGGAAAAGGAGTTAATTAGCAGTGAAAACTGGTCACTGATTAGGAAAAGGGTTAGAATGAAAACCTGTAGCCACTGTTGCCCTCCAGGCCCAGAGTTCGACACCCCTGGTCTAGGGGCACTTTCCAAGAGCATAGAAATGATCAATTTTAATATTCATCCATTTATTCTTTCTCTGACTACCTCTACCTTCAAATATATTAACCAGTACAGTTTTTTAGTTTAATTTATTCTTAAACAGTACCTTCAAAATCTCAAAATCAAAGCAGTTGGTAGAATAATATAGTTTATACTAATTATAAAAATGATGAGCTAAAACTAAGAGACCATCTTATTAAAACATATATACAAACATAAAAAAAAGCTAGTAATATCACCAATGTGATAATTAAAAGGCACATATAATCAAATAATATATACACAATATACTATACAATTAACTGATAAACTGTACATAAAAATATAAAATATAATTTGTTAATTTATTAGAGAGTAGCAATTAACAGTAAAACAAGAAACCCTGGCATTTCTTTCAGATTTCAGAAGTTATGCATCTTCATCTAGACAAATGCTTAATAGAAGATATGCCTTATGGTTGTGGCTTCTTGTGTTTGCTGTTTTTCAGTGTCTTGCAAAATTAAGATGGATTGATTCATGGTATTGATTAGGATTGGGTAGACTATCTGTTTCCTTCAGAACATAGACACATTGAGTCATTCCAGGCACCTACTAACTACTGTCTCCTAAAACCTTATAAGCACACATATCATAACTTAATTCCACCCTGAAGTTTCTTCACGGACACTCAGGAGGTTCTTACTGTTCAACCAGATTACAAATGCTTCCAGAAATTAATGCATAAATTAGGGATTATCACCATTTCTTTATTTCCAGCAGCCTACTCATATCTGAACTCATATCTAGTAAGCAAAACAAATGAGTCCTGCGTTTAGACAAAACTGCTGCGGCAAAATTTAAAATATTTACAAATATATCTGAAGCTAACACACAGCAATTAAAATTCTGCATAAATAAAAGTCTTGATGACTAATGGGGAATCCCTCAATACATTGTGATGTAACCGGGCACCAATGAGCCCCAAACACCAAACACAACCACACAAACAAAGTCCCGGATTCAAATAAACAGGTGTTTTGTTATAAAAATACCTCAGTATAAGCGCAAGTTTTCTCTCCTCAGTACCTCTCCTTTCAATACCGCACTGCTCTCTTCCAGTCAAGTGTTGCCTTCCTTCCTCCCAGCTCCAACTCGCCTGGATAAGGGAGTGCGATCCCTTTTATTGAGGACCTAGGAGTACTTCCAGTGCCAGGGCTGCTACCCGTTGGACGAACTTCCGGGACATATGGGAGTCCAATGTAGAAAATGAGTAGCTCTCTCTGCAGTGCCTTCTTGCGGCACCCATGGACCCCAGCAGGGCTTTGCTGCCATACTACAACTCCTGGCATATTCTTCTGGTTCTCAAATGGCTGCCGATATGGAGGGCTTCTACCATCTAGCACCTGGGGTGAATAAACACCCTTCAGAGACATATCTTTCCTGCTCTTTTCTTTTACATTAGCCAAGGAAGGTCCTTGAAACATGTCCAGTCGAGGAGCTTTTCCAATTGCCTGAGGACCTCCTGCCCGGGTATGGAACTCCTGGTTGGGATGTCCGTCCCTTATCCCAAGAAGTCCTTTTCGGATCTGGTGCCTTTCTCTCTCTTGGCTGGGATGTCTGTCTATCCTCCAGGAGCCTTTCATCCAGGTAAGGTACCATCCCCTCTCCAGGTCGGGATGCCCATCCATCCCATATGCCACCTAAAACATCTAAATTTTTTTTCTTTCTATCCCTTTTCACAGCAATGTGAAACTTTTCTCTAATTAAGTATACTACCAAATCTTGGTACACTGAAGCTTATTTAGTCCTGATAGGGGCAAGTTCTTTCATACAGTATGCATAAAAATAATCAAATGGTCTGTTCTTTTCTACTTATGATCCCACCAAGTCCAGTTACAGATCAGGTGAGCACTGTACCTCTTTTTCCTACATAAACAAGGTGGGGTCTTGAGAGAGCATGATAGGATCAAGAGTAAATGGAAAATGTATTTTAAAAAAACTGTTGAATGAACAAATCCCAAGAGTAGTATTGGGGTTGGAGTCCAAAATGAAGGGCTACTACCAAGAATAAGAAGGGAGAAAGTAAAGGAGGTAAAGAAAATAATGCAAAATGGAAAGTCAACAGGACAGATAAAATACCAGCGGAAGTGGAGAAAGGGGGAGTAGATGTATTGTGGGATTCAACGCAAAAGATCTTTGAATAGGAGTAAATACCAGAGAAGTGGAGGAACAGTGTAATTGTACCTATTTATAAGGAGGAGGATGATGATATTCAGGATTGTGTAAACTATAAAGGAATAAAGCTGTTGTCACACACAATGAAAATTTGGGAAATGGTTATAGTCAAAAAGCTGAGGGAAGAACAGTTTAGTTTTATACCAGGGAGAGGAACAACCGATGTAGCCTTTGCATTGAGACAGCTTATAGAGAAGCCCTGAGAAAAACCAGAAAGGTTTGCTTATGCGGTTTATTGATTTGGAGAAGGCTTGTGATAGTTGCCACGTCAAAATGTTTGACGTGCACAAGTGAGAAAGGAATGGTTCAGAATGTTGCTGCTAAGTTTGTCTCTGCATCTTCAATTTTAGCCTGTTAGTGTCAGAATTGATTTAAAAATTTTTCTGCTGGTTTTTAAATTAATACATGGGTTATGCTCCCACCTATTTATCCAAGTTGTGTATTCTACACCAGACATCCAAAGAGCTTAGGTCTACCAGTCAGCTGTCTATTGTGGTCTCTCATACTAATAGTAAAACCAAGCGACACATAGCTTTTGCAGCCGCTGCACCTTATGTGTGGATTTCTCAACCTCACTACATTAAGGATGCACCTTCAATTGATTTTTATTCTTGAGCTTTCTGTGATCTTCAGTGATACTGGTGATACTTATATCCTTTTAGTCAGTGATTTGTTTCAATTCACTGCTGGTTGTATATGTTTTATTGTATTCTTCTATTTATCATTATTTTAAACTTGTATATTTTATGTAAAGTTCTTTGACTACAGCAATGCTGATATTATTTTAAATGTGCTCTATAAATAAAATGACATTGACATTGAGCACCATAGAAGCATGTGAGGATTGTCCTGGATATGTATGAAGGAGTGAGTACTCAAGTTAAAAGTAGTGCTGGGGTAACAGACAAGATCCCAATTAGAGAAGGTCCAGGGCCAACTTAACAGCATAATAGGCCTCCAAGCAAAGTATTGGGCTAGGGCCCCTGTTTTGATAGCAAAACAGAAACATACATAGTGTGAACTTGAACCCCAGACACACACATACATGGACACTAATTGTCCCAAAGCACACACATTTATTTTCTTTTCCTTTTTACAGCACACACAGTGTACCAAAAACCACCATACTCAGTCATTTTCTTCTTCTATCCTTTTCTTCTCCCTTCTGTTCTACCGCCTCTACTCCACTCTTGCAAGCTCTGTCCTCTGCCTCCCAACTCCGGCTCGATTAATAGATGAGGCAGCCCCTTTTATAGTGCACCCGGAAGTGCTCCAGGTGCTTCCCGATTAACTTCCAGCATGGGTGTGGCAGAAGCGCTGCCCGTGAATCCAACTCCTTTTCAGGCACCACTTATCTTGCTTCCGGAGCTGTCCAGGTGCCCCCTGGCGGTGGCCACAGACCCCAACAGGTTTTAGCTTCAGAGCCCCAAGCCCGTGGCCCTGATGCAACCCAGGGGGGCTGCTCTCTCATGTCCTGGTGTATAAATTTCCCTCCTCCTGGCTCTCTGCTCCTCCAGGTCTCCGGGTAGGGCACAATCCCCAGCCATCCATTCCAATAGGAATAAAAAAAAAAATCCTGGAACTCTATGCTCCTGGGGCCCCTGGCCAGTGCCCATTGTTAAGACAGCCCTAAATAGGCCTGTAGCAGGTGTCTTTTTAAGTCCTTAACTCTTTCATCGGATAATGGATGTATTGAGTCATGGCATAAAAGAACAATCCCACTGGTGCATGCTTTTTTTTGATGACATTGTGTTGAGTAGCACTAGAAAAAAGGAAGAGGAGAGGAAGTTGAAACAATTGAGAAGGGCTTTGGAAGATAAATATGAAAAAGACAGAATATACTGTATGACATTTAATGATGATAAGAAATTAGACCTTAGCCTGCAGAGAGTGCTATTGAAAAAAGTGAATAAATTTAAATATGTAGGATCAGTGGTTTCTTTGGAAAACTACATGCAGAGATACCCCACAGAGTGCAGTGTGGATGGAACAATTGGAATAAGGTATCAGGAGTATTGTGTCTTCTAAGAATCAAAGAGAAGGTTAAAGATAAAGTTTTTAAGATAGTGGTAAGACCACCAATGATGTATGGAGCAAAGACATGAGCAGTAAAGGCAACACAGAGAACGTTAAATGTGGCAGAAGTGGGATTGTTGAGGTGGATGTGTCTTTACTGATAATGTTTTGTTTGGTGCGCTTCAGGAGAAGACAGCAATATTGCCTTTCATATGTTATTTAACTTCACGTGTATACTGGTGAGACTCTTACACCAAGGCAAAGTTGTACCATCTAAATTTACACTCATGTAAATCCTATATGATAACTGCCGCTCACAGGGAGCTGATAAGACCTTTCATACCATGGCATATTTAATAGGCACTTTCAAATTGCAAATGCTGCATTTCTGTTGGAGATAATTCCACTTTTCTCCAGAGGCTGTCTTTCTAACAGCCTTCCATTAAATATGAACCAATTACATCTACCTTTCTTCCAAAGGAAAATAGTGGATGTTTAATGCAACGATTTCAACAGAGCAATACAACAAACATTGCCATTGAAAGCACAGATAAAAAGAAACCCTCTATCCACAACTGAATCTGAATTGTCTCCATTATCTACATCTGTAATGTTAGAGAAAGTTGAAGATTTGATAATGATGTTTTATTTTTTGGAGGTTCAGAAAATTACATTTGATTCAAATGACATTTTTATGGTTATAATGTGAAGTGAATAAAGAAACGATCATATAGAAAATAAAGATATATTATTAAACAGCTAAGAGTGGTCTGTTGTAGGTGTCCAATCCAATATATTTAATACGTAGTATCTTTTTATCAAAGTGTAGCAGACAGTGAATAAGTATTACATCACTATCAGTGTTTCATACTATTGTTGTACAGATGCAATATAGTACTTTAGGCATTGGGCAGTCTTAATATACAGTGTATATGTAAGCCACAGAATAAAATAATAACATCTTGGATCCATAGCAAGCCTGTTTTGCTGGCCAGCCTTCTTTGCAAATTGTGTTACCATTTGATGAGTGTGAAGGACAGAGTGTAAAATCCCTAAATTTTAATTTTAACGTGTTCAGTCTGTCCTTCCATTGTCTGAGACCTAATTCAGGGTGGTAAGGAGCCAAAGTCCATGGTCATATCAGACATAGGGCAGAAACAAACATGGATGGAATGCCCGTCAATGGAATAGGCATTAACATGAAGCGAAAAAGGCAAAGCAATCTGGTTGAAAGGGATTTTGTCATTTAACTTTCACTGTAGAGGCTGCATAAGACATGAATTATTTAATCGACCCACTGACCCTGAATTACCATATGTTTTTGACTTTTAATTTTATATAATTAAACTCTAATGTTTCTGATTTCTATTTTAATATTAATTGTTCACTGCAAAGTAACTATATGAAATAAAACTGAATGATAGGTACTTGATTAAACATTGAAGGGTTTTCATACTTACTATTCAATCCTGCCCATTTGCAGAATAAACTGTATTCTATACTTGATTTCATTTTCAAGACTGGGTGGACAGTAGTTTTTTTTTTCAATGTTGAGCTTTGTGTTGTTTATTTTTAAGGATTTATAATTCATTGCCAAATAAATTAATGTAAAGACTAAAACCTACCTGTAGCTGTGTTTACCCAAAATTACCAAAGTTCAGCAGCTCCAGCTTCTAAATGGTATTCAGCAAAAGCCTAATGTTTGGAAAAGATTCCAAAGACAAAATATTTTTGTTTTTAAAAGCTTTAGTAAAAATTCAAAGTAAAACAGTTCACACAAAAAAGAGAAAATTGATATAGCAAAAAAAGAAAAGTTTTTGTTAAGAAAAGTTCTATTTAAAGCTTATAAATCTTGTTTCATTTCTTTAAGTTTGCTTACAGTTGAACCATTTCTAAACGTTACAAAATCACTTCTAAACGTTTCTGAACCATTTCAAAATGGTCAGAAAACTGCATGCTATTCCATCTCTATGCTGTAAATGGGTCTTTCAGTCCCTGCTAGGACTGGGACCTATTCTAAACAACAACTGACTAAATTAACACACTGTATCTTAGTTACAGCAAGAAAGTTCCTATCTCATATTAACTTACAGGAGTAAAAGGCTATACCATTGACTATATCTATGAAAGAAAATTATATTATATTCAAATTAGGCAGACATTAGTATGAGTTTAACTTAGAGCATTAAATTTCTAAGATTGGCTCTTACACTACCACGTTTCTCACAGGACTGACAGCAGTCACTCTTAACTGCAGGACAATTTATAGATGGTTTCATCTCAGCTTTACTTTGATATACTTAATTTTGAGAATTGTTACCTGGAGTGTAATATAATCACAAAATTTTAATGCATCAGTGTCACTTTTTAAAAAAAATTTTAGTTGTACAAAATTTGATTATACCATATGACTATATGTTAACAATCAAAATGTTTTAAATAACACACTTCACATTTACAGTATAATCTGTTTGCTAAGCACATAACATAACAGTCTGAAACTGTCTTAATCTAGTTTAACGTCCACCAGTACAGTTCTCAATGTGAGAACCAACCTTAGACAGGGCATCAGTCGAGCACACACTTGGGGTTGCTTTAGCACTGATTTATTTAACATGATTTTCTTGGAGGCAGTGGGAGGGAAATGGGTACACCTGGGGGAAAAAAACACATATAAAGGGAAAATATCCAAATCCCATACAGACAACAGGGTAAGAGGTTCAAACTTAAGACATTGAATCCATGAAGAAGCAACACAAACAGCTCTGCTCCCATGCCATTATATGCTTTACGCACACATACATATACTTTATATATAAAGTATTAGTAGAAATTAATGCCTGCAGCAAGCCATTTAATTTTTCCCACAGAATGAATAAAACTTTAATTATATTAGTACATATAAGAACAGAGAAATACAGTGGAACCTCGGTTTGCGAGCATAATTCATTCCGGAAACGTGCTCGCAATCCAAAGCACTCGTATATCAAAGCAAATTTCCCCATAAGAAATAATGGAAACTCAGATGATTCGTTCCACAACCCAAAACTATTCATATAAAATTATTAATACAAAATATAAAGTAAAAATACATAAAACAAATTAACCTGCACTTTACCTTTAAAAAGAATCATGGCTGGTGTGAGTGAGTTTCTAAACTCATGTGGGATTCCCCCCATTGGGACGACACGCGGAAGAGTGTCCCAAAGCAATCGCAGTCTGCAAGCGCTGTAGCAGTTCACCGTATAAGCGTATCCAAAAAGATCACAGGCATGCTATAAGCGCCTGCCGTCAATGGGTGATAGAAGGAACATTATAAAGATCAATAAATAACAGCGCTGTTGCTGTTTCAAGCTGAAGGCGGCTGGTTTTGTTAAAGTACTGAGACTCAGCTTCGTGTTTTGGGGCGCAAGATGGGGACTCGCACTTAACAGCACACACGTGTGCGCGCGCACACACACACACACAGTCACAATGCTGTAGTAAACAGTATACGCTCGTACGGATGTTGACTATATGAGTGAGGCAGACAGACTCAGACGGAGAATAGGAGACAATTTCCCTCAAGAGAAGAGAGAGACGCGCTGCGCGCGAGCAAGAGAGATAAGGAGAGAGAGAGAGAGAGAGAGAGAGAGGCGAGTGCGAGCGAGAGCAAGATAAGGAGAGAGAGACGCGCGGGAGCGAGCAAGAGAGATGAGGAGAGAGAGAGGCAAGTGTGAGCGAGCAAGCGAGATAAGGAGAGAGAGACGTGCGGAGCGAGAGATAAGAAGAGAGAGAGAGAGAGAGAGATGCGCTGTGCGAGCAAGAGAGATAAGGAGAGAGAGAGAGACGCGTGCGCGTGGGAGAGAAGAACCATCAGCTCAGTTGTGATCACATGACGCTCAGCAGACAAAGTGTATCCATATTGCTCGTATTGCAAGACATCACTCGTTTATCAAGTCAAAATTTATTAAAAAATTTTGCTCGTCTTGCAAAACACTCGTAAATCAAGTTACTCGTAAGCGGAGGTTCCACTGTACATACTTAAGAACTGGAGTGATAATTTTTAAGTTCTAGCAGGTAAATAACAGTGAAGTAGCAAGTCCAACATGAACTAATAAGGAACAATGTAGAATATATTCTTAAATCACTTTGGTAATATAATCACTTACAGAATACAGAAGTTATCAATTAAAAATAGAAATCAAAAGACATTATTATGCATCCACATGATAAAATATTATTAAATAAATGCACTTCTCAATAAATAAGAAACAAGCCATTATTGACATTTCGTAAAATGCTAAGTTTCAGTACTATATGATTTTTTTTTAGAAAATGAAAAGTCTTTAAAAACTATACTATTGTTATCAGTTGTACATAATGTAATTCAGTGCCCCTTCTCTCAAAGAAAACATTAATAAGGGATAGTTTTATCCCATATGTAATTTTAATAGAGTATTATTGGAAATATTTATAAAACATATTCATGTTTTTTAAACAAAGTTAACCATAGGAGGTGGATTTTTGATTTTACTTAAATAGAGTTGATACTTATTCTTTTGTATATACAGTTATCACTCATTCTTTGTGGAGTTTTCACCCCAAGACCTATCTTTTTCCTCACACAATGGTCACTCTGTAAAATCAAACTAACATAATACTTGTGGAGAAAAATAAAGGTTAAAGGTTATTTCTATTCCGAAAAGGAAAGCAAGTTAAAGATACAATTTTTTGGCTCTATACCCTTAATCAGGTATGCATCAGAATGGACACGTTTAGTCAATTAATATACACGTTGTAGATGTGAAAGCATTGTGGTTAGGGCTTTGTACTTTCAACCCTTTGTTTGTGGGTTTAAGTCCTGATACACTGTGACCATGAGCAAGTCATTTCACCTGTCTGTGTGGCACAGGGTCGCTGGGCATAAGAAATGTAACCAGTAGTAACTAAATGTTATGTTGGATAAAGGCGTCAGTTGTAAATGTAGAATATTTTGCCTTTAGAATAAGTAACTGGTTTGCAAAGGCTGTGTGAAAAAGTACAACCATTGGTCCTTTTGCAAATGTATTGTGCGGGAAAAAAAAAATATGACGCTGTTTAAATGCATATCCTTCTCCTGTCTGCTTGTCTTCACACTAACAAATCCATTGTTAGACTGGCACAGAATGCAAGCCAATATTGTTCATACTCAAACTGATAACATGCGAGTGTAGTTCACTCACAAATAAATAACAAACGTACTGGAACTAGTGATATGCACACACAAATCAATATAGTTCATATGAAAACCAGTGATACAGTATACATATACAAACTGATATAGTTCACGTACAAACTAATAATATATGGTCACAAACCAATATAGTTCATATGAATGAAAACAGTATTGTACGCACATCAACCAATTAAGTATGTATGCAAACCAATAGTGAATATTCATAAACCAATAGTGTTTACATGTAAACCAATAGATTAAACACAGAAATATATGATTTATGGTCTGTTTGGCCCTCATAGAAAATGCATAGTGCATCTGTGAGGGAAAGATTTTTAATGGAATCTGATGAACTCACACTAGAGAAAGCGATGGAGATTGTGTGCCAGGTTGAATCAGCTGCACAGAGCGCGGCACAGCTGACAGCAGCTCCTGCTTTATCAGCACAGATATTACAGCCTGCTTTCACTGATAAATATGCCGTGACAGCTACCCCAGTCCTACAAGCACGGAGAAAACCCACTATTTCAGGACAATACTGTGGAAATCGTGGGTCTAACCATCAACAGCACAGGGACCCAAGTTGTCCAGCAAGAGGACAGAGATGCAGAAAATGCAACAAATTAAACCATTTTGCAAGAAGTTGTCATTCATCCCTGGTGCCTGCATCTGGGCAGCCCTCACCTTCACCTTCAGCACCATCATCCATCCATTCAGTGCAATCTTATTCTAATAACTTAAAGACTTGTGCAGTATATATACAGGATATGTTCATTCCTTTGCTTTTGGAAACGGACGCTAAAGTGTCTCTTCTTAATTATGCTACATTCAAGCAGTTTTATTCTCACTTAACCTTTGCAGAGGCCATCTATAGTTCTGGCTGGTTATGGGCACACTAAGATTGATGCTCTGGGAATTTTGCTGTTACATGTTTGTTATGGAACAAGATCTCTTTCTGAATTTTGCTTTCATGTTACAAAGTACAGAACCAATATTCTGGGTATTGACTTTTTCCTCAGACATGGATTTACTTTTCTTGATTACGATGTTGCAGAAATCCTGCAGGTCACTTCTCCATGTGTGCAGAAATGTCCTGCTCTGTTTAACAGCCAAGGATGCTGTCTGAGTTTGTGCAAAAGCCCAGACTTAATCCATCCATACCTCCTGTCATTCAGCCACTGTGCCGAACACCACTAGCACTGAGAGATGATGTTACCACACAGTTGAAACCGCTTCTGGAAGAAAGGATTGTAGAACCTGTCAGTACATCGCCCTGGATCTCCAATCTAGTAACTGCAAGTAAAAAGTCAGGCGGGTTGCATCTTTGTATTGACATTCGTGCAATTAAGAAGACTGTGGTCCCAGACAGATAACCTCTACCAAAAGCTGAAAGATCACATCTCAATTTCATGGTTCCACTGTCTTCACTAAACTGGACTTATGACAAGGCTACCTGCAGATATCATTACATCCTGATAGTAGGGATCTCACTGCATTCGTCACAGCAACAACATTTATTTATATAGCATACAAATGATGTAGCTCAAAGTGCTTTACAAGATGAAGAAAAAGCTACACTTTTGTACATTTTAAGATGCATCCTAATCCACAAAAATAACAAATTATACAATTTCATGGTAATACTGTTAAAGACCTTCTGGTCTTGTTAACCAGTAAGAGGTTTTATTACAGACCTGCAATAACTATAGTTAAAGTTGGATTTTTGCCTCTTTTTAATTTCCAGAGCAATCTTGTAATGTTGTTACATATACAGATATGGTAAACCATGCATATTCTCAGGCCAGCTGCAGTGACTCGCTTCAAGATAGAAAAAGATTTGCTTTCTTAATTTTTGTCCTTCTAATTTCATCTGGAAAGTAATGATCTAGTTAGGACTATAGATTAACTCAACAGATATACTCTACAGTATTTATAGTAATGTGTAACAGGAAATAACATGGACTGATACAGTTGCTGCCGGTTTGCCATAGCTGTTATATATTAGTTTCTTTTGGAAACTCAACCATAAAACAGCAATATTATTTACTACATTTCAGTTCTTCTCCCTGTTTTGCACTGCAGTTCACTGTATGCCTTCTGTTTTCTACTAGCCAGGTCTTAAGGCTTCTATTTGCATTTTATAGTGTCTTAACTCTGCTCTGTTAAGGGTAGGAATTCCCAGGGATTCCATGATACAATTTTGTTTTTGTATAAATCTATTACACTAAAAAAGAAAAAAAACTTCAGTTATTTTGTCCTATTTAAGTCTAAAGAGTTTATATTTATTGTGCCAACAAATTTTGGCCCTACAGCTGTAGGACTTATGTTGACTGTGCAGCTGAATGTCATGAGTAATTTCACCAGGGCTTTGTTATTCCAAATTCTCATGTCTTATTGTTTCATTACATCAGTTTTCTCTGACATAGCATATTATCCAGAATTTACATATGTATGAAGGAAGCATCAGCTGTCAAGTACACCTGTCAGCTAAAGGAGGAGAGAGTTACATCTGCTGGCACCTCTTGCTAAAAGGTACAACAGAGCCATAAGCTCTGATTCATCAATGACAATAATGTAAAATAAGTAAACAATGCAAATTAGCTGTTATTGCAAAAGCAGTGTGCAAGTAAGAAATTGCAATTTGAAAAAATCCCACAATGTTGAATGGCTGCATCAGAAAAGGTGTGACACTGACTGTATCCAAAAATACATGAAATTCAAATATTAGTATTGCAGCTGTAGTTTATAATATGGTGAATGACTTTCATAAATAGATTTTTCAGGTGTATTGTCAATTCCTACCTGTAACAAATTAAAACCGAATTGAATCTAAAAGCTCAGTCTAAGCATGGGAAGAGCATTTGTTACCACCATTCCTGTTACACAAATCAATAAAAATTGTTCAAAGGCTATTTCTGCTCTTACAAAAAATGAAAGATGTATTGATAATATCTTGTATCATAAAAATATAACATACCTACACAGTATCAATCACTCCCCCAGTATCTCCATTTGTAAAAGTGACAATGTTATGTTGAAATTAGTGTACTTAGAACTATAGATCAGAAAAATCCTTTTGTATAAAATAAATAAAAGTGTTTCTTTTTGTAAATTATGCCTGCCTTGTACTATACATCTTTCATTACTTCAGTGAGCTCAAAGCTGCCTCTGGCTCCCTTCCATGCACTGTTTACTGGTATTGTGCTTTGTAAAATATGGCACAAAAATACCTCTGTGGAGCAAGTGTTGTGGCTATGATAAAAAGGGAGTAAAATTTATCTTTGGTATTGATTTTTAAAGGACAGTGTTAACTTTTTGCTATTGGATAATAGTCACTTCATTGGGACACAGATGTCCTACCTCCTAAACCTCCAAAACAACAACTAGAGTGTGTTCAGTGTATTTATTATGTGTATATGAATGCATATACTTATTTATTCAATAACAATCTCAAATTATAAAGACACATCCAAGAAAAAAGCAATGCTATAAATATTTCATTGTCACAGTTGTCAAAGAAATTAAAATTCTCCAGACAAAAATAAAGGTCTGGGGATGCCACCCTGTATAATATCAAATCTTGGTGAGTAATCATTTCAGACTGATAACAGTCTTTTCTGCAAGTAACAAAAGACACATGAATGAAGCAATGAAAGAGCTTTTATATTGATGTGGCAGGAAGGATGATGAGGTAAATGAAAGGAACTGGAAGTGAGGTCATCTGGATGGGCCAGACATGAGGTCATTGGGAAAGGGCTGGAAGTAAAGTCATCTCGAGGGTATGGAAGTGAGGTTGTTTTGGAATGAGTGGAAGTAGGAAATATATAGTTATTCCTCTGATGGTCTGTAGAAAGAGGGGAAAAGGCATTAGTACTTCTTTGTAACCCCTCATCTCTGGTGCTTTCAATCCCTATTGGACCCTTTGGCTGCATCCTAAGCGCATGTGTGTGACACAGTCTAAAGCAGGGGTGCCCACACTTTTTCGGCTTGGGAGCTACTTTTAAAATGACCAGGTCAAAATGATCTACCTACGTACCTTGCATAACTGAATAACCTTTATGGCACAATAACAATTCAATACATTTATGGACACTACAGTATTTGGATTTAATAATCTTCATGTGGGAAAAGGCTGACTCGCATAAATAAGTAGAGCCGAATAATGCAGTCAAGGAGCTTTTGAATTCAGCCGAGTGAAAAATGACGGCTGTCCGATTAACTGCGATTTTAGTTCCCTCTATTTTCTCTTTCACAGATCGCTTTTCGGAAGGAAGTCAGTTTCATAGTTTTTATGAACAGTTCGAAAGTGCCTTTCCACATTTTCCTACTTTGGAATAGCAATGATAGATTGACAGATCAGACAAACGCACTTCGATTGTGACACTGTGAGAGAAAAAAATCCTCTTCTAATTCTACATAAAACCCATACCCTCCCCAAACAATTAAATCCCTTCTTTAGTCGATATAAGTTGGAAGGCTAACTAGGTCACAGCCGGAGTTTTGTAGTAGCTCGCGCGTTTGATCATGCATGTGGGATGATCAGCGTGTTAGAAGAAAGGAGATCTCAGACTGGCCGTCCTGTATGTCAATCAAGTGGCAAATGCCATAGGGAGGATATATGATAGATTAACGTTTAAAATTTTTTTTTTTTTGAATGCAGTCGATCACGATCGACGCATTGGGTAAACCTGGTCTAAAGTATTAGGATTAATTCAATGGCAAACATTTCATAGAATTTCTTTATGTGGCTGTCATGGTTGTTTTGTGCTTTATCTGGAAGGTTCCTGATTTCTCTCAATCATATTCAGGAATTACTGGTAATTAAAGTGGGCCTTAACTTTGAAGATTATCTGAGTTTTTTTTTTTTTTTTAATGGAAACAGTGAACATTTTGAAAATACAATATATGAGTGTAAATGCTTTGAACAACACAGGTTTGTTATAATGGTAACATGCCTTAAAGCTTTTTATATATAGTGGTGTATATATAATAAGCATCAATTCAACGATTGAACGCTTGCAGTCAACACCACCTTCCTAAACATCAGAGGGTGACAAATCTCAAAAATGTCTGTCTGTATTTGAGGTTCCTTAAAAGAAACTGTGCAAATTATACATAAACTATATCACAAATATACATAATCTTCATCCTAACATTAATCTTTTCCACATACATAATAATAAAAAAAATAAAAAATACAACCATATCACTGAGGCTCAGCCTTTAAAAATAATAAATAGTCCAGGGTGAATTTTAGCACTAGTGGAGTTCACAGTTAACTTATTGTGACAACTCAGTGCATTGAATTGTGTGTACTCAAACTGATACACAGTCCTTGCCAGAAAAAAAGCTTCCACAGGCCTAGTTTATAATATAATACATATAAATTTATGTATATAAATCTGGTGGAATGAGTATATAATAGCATGTTTCTGCTTGTGATGCTTCGACCATGAACAATTATTAAAGAAGCAAGTTTCAGTATCACCATTTCAGCATAAATATCTTTATGAGAAGAGTGATAAACACAATGTTCTGCAGATTTGCTTCTACACACACACACATATATATATATATATATATATATATATATATATATATATATATACATACAATCAGGGCCGAAATTCTCATCACCCCTGGAATGTTCCCAGAAAATGTACCATTTCTTCCAGAAAATTGTTGCAATTACAAATGTTTTGGCGTTTCATTTCGTTTAGATGTCGACGCACTGTCCACTGTGTGCAACATAATCAAGAAGTTCACAACACATGGCAGCTGATGGCAGCTAATCTCCCTGGACGTGGACAGAAGAGAAAAACTGATAAAAGACTGCAATGAAGGATAGCCTGAATGGTGGATAAACAGCTCCCATCAACTTCAAAACATATTCAAGCTGTTCTGCAGACTCAGGGTGTAACAGTGTCAGCTCGAACTATCCGTCAACATCTGAACGAAATGAAACGCTAGGAGGACTCCGATGCTGACACAGAAGCATAAAAAAATTGCCAAAATGTACTTGAGGAAGCCAAAATCCTTCTGGGCGAACATCTTGTGGACAGATGAGACCAAGGTAGAGCTTTTTGGTAAAGCTCATCATTCTGCTGTTTACAGAAAATGGAATGAGCCCTACAAAGAAAAGAACACAGTACCTACAGTCAAACATGGTGAAGGTTCTAAGATGTTTTGCGGATGTTTTGCTGCCTCTGGCACTAGATGCCTTGACTGTGCAAGGCGTCATGAAATCTGATGACTATCAGAAGATATTGGGGCGCAACTTAGTGCCCAGTGTCAGAAAGCTGGGTCTGTGTCAGAGGTCATGGGTGTTCCAGCAGGACAATGACCCCAAACATACCTCTAAAAGCACCCAGAAATAGTTGAAGACAAAGTGCTGAAGAGTTCTGAAGTGGCCAGCAATGAGCCCGGATCTAAATCTGATTGAACACTTATGGAGAGATCTCAAAATTGCTGTTGGGAGAAGGCGCCCGTCACATCTGAGAGACCTTGAGCAGTTTACAAAAGAGTGGTCGGAAATTCCAGTTGAGAGGTGTAACAAGCTTGTTGATGGTTATAGGAAGTGCTTGATTTCAGTTATTTTTTCCAAAGGGCATGCAACCAAATATTAAGTTGAGGGTGCCAATAATGTTGTCCAGCCTGGTTTTTGAGTTTTGTGTGAAATTATGTCAGATTTGACTTTTTTCTCTGTTTTTCTGTGTTGTTCCTATGCACCTAAAGGAAATAAACATGTGTATACCAAAACATTTGTAATTGCAACAATTTTCTGGGAGAAATGGTGCATTTTCTGGGAAAATTCCAGGGGTGCTGATAATTTCGGCCATGACTGTATATATATGCAAATTAAATGAATAAAAGGCATGTGAGTGCTGAAGTGTGTTTAGGTAAAACTGTGTACACCAATCAACGTTTACTCAACAGTAAAAGAAGTAAAAATGCAGTTTCCTCTTTAAATTGTCTTACACGTTTTGCCACATGCCTACATGTTTACCAACAAAAATATTTTTTTTAAACTGATTGAAATCTCTTTAAGAATGTTTTTTATAATTTGTTTTATATCAAAGAAACCATGGGACCCCTTTAAACAAAAACATTGGCAATAAAAAATAAAGGCAGCTCTGGGTATTTCAATCTTTATTACAAAGAGAGAAGGTCTTAAGCCTTAATCAGATATGTGATATCTAGGAACTACTGGTGGCAACAAGTAAGGAACATTATTAACAAAAAGCAAATACCTTTTAAGCTGTGGAGAAGGCAGGTTCATTAATGGCATGGCAATTCATTTATTTCTGAGAAACTGGATCTAGTAATAGATAAATACATTACATTTCACATTTTACAAAAAACAAATCAGAAATGAATGTACAGATAGTCAAGAAATCACTGATGAACCAACTGCTTAAATGTCATTCTTAAACGCACAATTTACTTTACAGATGTGTTTTTTATAGCCTCAAAGGAATTTAATTATTGAATTATCATGTTTATGATTGGGTAGATTATTTTATGATTTCATAATTTATCTTAAAGAGGGTAAGACATTTAACAGAACACTGCCATGTGTAATAGTTCAAAAGCAACAAAAAACAGTTGATTCAAAGGAAATGAAAATGAAAACCATGTTGATTTGCCCTGGGTGCTTAGGTTTCCTCCCACAGTCCAAAGACATGCAAGTATGGTGAATTGGAGATACTTAACTGACCCTAAGGTGTGTGTGTATGTATATTCACCTTGTGATAGGCTGGTACCCCATCACAGGATTGTTCCTGCATTGTGCCCAATGCTTGCTAGGATTGGTTCCAGCTGCCCTGTAACCCTGCTCTGGATAAGCAGGTTTGGAAGGATGGATGGATGAATGGGTGAACTTGTAACTTACAATACCAATGTTAGCTACAGCTGGAAAACACCACAGCAATCTGATTTTTATTTGCTGGATAAAATAATAGTTGTCATCTTCAGCAACATTCATCTACTGAAAAATTTTTAAAAGACAGACTTTTCATGAAACTATAAATAGCAGAAAATTACAGTACCTGCTGCATATGTTTAGACAAAAAAGTGGAATATACAGATTTCTAGTTTTTGTAAAGTTGTGTTAATTTGGTCCTAATGCACTAGTTATATACTGTTAGCGCCAAATGAAGTATTCCTTGATTCTACTATGGCATCTTCATACACAAGAAAACATCTGATTACACTAGGCACAACTGAATGCTGGTAGATTAAATTAACTAATTATTTTACATCACTTATTTGTTAGATGAGGTGTATCAAGCATCAGCAACTTCAAGTTCTCATTGGAACACATCTTTTAATAAGAGGCTAAGTTATATTTTGCAGTAAAGTACCTGTTTCGTAGGCAGCTATGCAAAATGTGTACACATCAAATTCACCAGGACTATATGCATACTGCATTTGTGTCATTGGCATTATTTTAGTATGTTCTGAGTCCCATTTAGTTGGGTAAGTGGATTTTTTCCCACATCAGCAACACCCGATAACCCAAAATTGCAATGCACAAACCAAGATTTTAGAATTTTTTTTAATTTATTAAAAATAAAACTGAAATATCCTATTAACACAAACGTTTAGACTGTTTACTCAGTACTTAGCGCCTTTCACAGTGATTATGGCCTGAAGTCTTCTTGAATATGATGCAACAAACTTCATATTCCTAGAATCAGGGATTTTTTTGTCATTATTCTTTGCCGATTTTTCAAGCTCTGTTTGATTAGATAGAGACTGTAAGTTGACAGATGTTTTTTAGGTCTCTCCAGAGCTCTTTGTATGGGTTCAATTCCCAGCTCAGGCTGAGCAACTTACTGTATGTACATCTCTCTAAGCCTCTCTTGCATTGTCTTTGCTTTGTGCTTAAGGTCTTTGTCCTGTTGGAAGGTAAATCGTCTGCCAATTCTGAGACCCAGAGTGCTCTGGGGCAGGCTTTCATTAAAGGTATCACTGGAGTTTGCTCCGTTTAGGTTTCCTTTAACCATGTCTAGTCTCCCAGTCCCTGGCACTAAAAACAACCCCATAGCATGATGTTCCCACCAACATGCTTCATCGTTGGAGTATTGTTTCATGGGTAATTAGCAGTGCCTAATTTCCTCCAGACAGGACACTAAACTTGGTTTCATCAGACCATAAAATCTTGTTTCTCTCAGTCTCAGAGACCTTTATGTGCCTTTTTGTAATCTGTAAGAGTGGTTCCTCTGTCATAAAGCCCAGATCGGTGGAGTATTGCAGTACAATGGTTATTCTTCCAAAGGTTTCTCCCATTTCCACAGTGGTCTTCTTTTAGATTAGCCATAGTAAAAATCAGGTTCTCAGTCACCTCTCTTTTATGGCCCTCCTCCTCTAATTGCTCCATTTGTCCAGGCAGACAATTCTAGAAAGAGTTGTAGTTTTTCCAAATTTCTTCCAATATAGGATTTTAAAGGCAATTGTGCTCTTGAAAACCTTCAATGATTCAGGGAAATTTTGTAACCTTCCTCAGATCTGTGCTTCAACACAATACTGTCTTTAAGCTGTGCAGGGAATTCCTTCAACTTCATGGCTTGGTTTTCCCTCTGATACACATTGTCAATTGAAGAACCTTATATAGATTGGTATGTCCCAGTTTAATCAGTCCCATCAATTGAACTGACCACAGGTGAACTCCAAACAAGTTGTAGAAACACCTCAATGGTAATCAATAGAATGGGGTGCTCCTGAGATAAATTTTAAGCATCATAGCAAATGGTCTGAATAATTGTATCAGTGTGATATTAACTTATTTTTTAATAAGTTTGCAAAAATGTCTAAAATCCTGTTTTCACTTTATCATTCTGGGTTATTGAGTGTTACTTAATGTGCATGAAAAAGGAATTTAACAAATTTCATCATAAGGCTGCATAATTACAAAATATGAAAACAGTGAAGTGGGTCGTAACTTTCTGAATCCACTGTATGTCACAAAAGAGAAGCATTTTAGTATAGTGTTCATTTTTAGAATTCTTTTTACAGTTTCTACTTTTTCCCCAGCAGTAAGTTCAGTCCATGCCTATTTTCCAGACAAGACTGTTGTAGAAATTGACTTATCAAATATACAGCTTTGCGCCCTTGCCTCTGTCTTTTGCAATACGTATTTAATACTTTGCGAGAGCCACTTCCATCTAAGTAAATATTTGAATTTCTGAGCTCTCTAAGTGTGTTTTACATGTCATTTGTTTCACCTAATAAACAATCTATCAATTTGCTAATTTCTCAAGTTTATTTTGTGGCACCGAGAAGACAAAGATCTAGGTAACAAAGATGTGAAACAAAAGCACAGTAAAGGAAATGTATCAATCTTAAATCATAGTCAATTGACAGTAAATGATTTGTAATCATAACTCTATATTAAAATTCCAGTAATAATTTTAGGTTTCTGACGTATTCAAGAAATACACCACATTGAACTTTATACTGTAATGATTCATCAAAATGGATGTTAGAAGCAGGCTTGACTCAGGTACTGTACTCTCCGTCAGCTGTCATGTTGTTCTGCACTGCTACCAATGCACTGCTGCTGTCTTTCTGATCTTGCAGTCTTGAGAATCTGCTAAAATAGCAGTATAATAATGTCTTTCTGTATCTCTCTCCCTTGACTTTTTCAGTCCATGTCCTCCTGTCCTTTCTTTCTCTCTTGACCTGTTAGTTATAACATCCCATTAATAATGTCCAGTACTCCTTTCTACACTTGACAGTCTATTACTCTCCTATTTCCGTGCCTTCACGCTCTAGATGGCATCTACCTGCTCAGTGGCCCTCCTTTAAGTTCTCAGCTGATTTCATCATGAGTGGCGGCAAAGGGAGCATCCGCCTGTTTATAATTTCTGCTCCCTCAATCCCAACCACGTTTACTGCCAGGTGCCCAGCGTAGCAATACCATTGTGAGAATGGTGTTATGTATCACATACTCCTGGTCATACTACCTAGCAACAGCATAGCAACCCAAAATGCAAAACGTCTTTTAATGGTGGCAGCAACAGGGAATCCAAAATGGTGTCATGGGAGAACACAATATGTTTCTAACTTTGATAAAAATGCATAGAAATAAAAGAGTAAATGTAGCCACTATGTTTCATGTTCTCTGAAACCCCAAAATGATATTTTTACATACTTTTAGAAAAAAAGAGTAGCTGTTAAAAATTAAACCAAACGTCAGATAAATACAATGCAGGTCTAAGGAATTAGCAAAAACATGGTTTGGCCTTGCAGCTATTATCTGAATAGTCTTGTGTCATACATCAAGAAATCAAAGGATTGCATTTTCCATCTGTTTTCTATAAGAGCATTTGTCATCTACTTTGAAGCCAGCTTTGTAAAATTCTGCTAAATGTATTTAAAAAAAAAAAAACACCCAATATCAACATTAATATCACATTCATCTCAAAAAGTGAGTCTGTGTTTATGCTATTATAATTAAATTTATTTCATGATCAACTTCTATAAAAAATAATTGAATTAAATTATATAACAAGACACTTGTAATATTAAAAGCTTGTTCTAGTAATTATTATACATTTTTCTCAGAAATTGGGTAAAAACTACTGCACACTAGATATTTAAAAAGAACTGCAACATGTATGACATTCACATGGAAGTTGTGTTGCCCTGCCTTAATCCTCCTAGATTGTCTTTTTTCTTAAAATAATGTATATAACCCTAACACAATATTTTATAAAGAAACAGACTTGCAATATAATAGTAAGCTGAAACTGATAACTAAAATACACTGAAGAGCATTTTTTCAAAAACAAATCAGTCCACCAAGTACTATCTACTGTCTTAGAAAGCAAGCTAAGTGACTGATGTTGGATGTTCGGATGTTTGCTTGATTGCTTTACACCATATTAAGGTATTCCATGAAAAAAAAAAATATTTGTTGCAATGCAAAAAAAATTACCCAATAGTAAATTGAGTTCCAGAGGTAAGTTTAGTTTTAGTTTTTTGTTCTCATGAGGTTGTAAGAAGTTTAGTTAGCTTTGGTTATACCTAAATTAAATGTATATTATTTTAGACCACAGAAGTCACAAAGCTTATTTCATGTCTGAATTCTCCTAGGATAAGAATTATGAAAGAATTTCTACAACCTTTCCACTAAAAGCTTTGCATTTTTGATTCACATTGTGTGGCATTGAGACCCTTGTGATTTAAAGTCCAAAGCCTTGGCTTTCAAATCATACTTGTTGGTAAACATTAATAAAGACAGAAGTCTTGAACAGTCTTAATTTACAAAACATATCTTAGATAAAGTAAAAATAAAAAAAAAATTAAAAGAAGCCCATTTAAACTGCAAGTTTTTAATAACACTGTCACTAACTGATGATGTTTTTCATTTGATAGAGTTGCATTTGATATAACCACAGTTATAGTAATTAAACATAACTGTTTGTTTAGCTGCACAAAAAAGCCAATACTTTTTGGTGCTGTGAGGTAGCTAGCTGTACTGTTTTGCTAATCTTGAACAAAGCAAATATTACAGAAACATTCTACTAATTTGCATTTTTACTCTTGCTAATGTTAAATATTTTCTTCCAGAACCTTTCTCTTGTTCAGCTTCAGTCTCATTATTTTTTAAATAGTTGAGGAAAAGGATGTGATTAGAAAATCTTGGACGTTTCCCAGAAGCTTTAATCCACTTGTTAATAAGGTACATAAACTCTCACACATGGGGCAAATGCTCCTGTCCATACCCTCTTATCCCAACTGGTGCTGATTTTAATACCAATTGCTTCAGGTTGCTTGTGTTCATGTTGCCAATTAATCGTTCCCTTAAATAGATTCCACTTTGTATTTGTAATCCAGGTACATTATCTCATTTGTTAATATATGAATGAAGCGCAGACATCTGGAAACCCTTTTTCATTTTGCACTTCCTACAAAATATCATGGGGTAACAAGACATAGATTTTCTCCAAATTCACAAATGTATATACATACATAGGATTGACAGGCCACCAAAACTACTTAAATATTTTTGCTAGGTCAAAAGGTTTTGGTTGCTGCTCCACGTACAGATGAAATTCCAATGTTTCTTCAGAGGAAGCAGATGAGTGTACAGTACTTTCTAATTAATAGTTTAATTGAAGAGATGACCCAAGGATTCTTTGTTGTACTTTGCTGACAGTTGTACATAAAAAAAGTGCACAGTTTTTTTATGCATTACAAAAGTAATCTCCAACTTGCCTCCCAATAACAGAGATACTTGTTTTACCTTCCATAAAATTACTTTTTTATATGCTGTATTCCTTTAATGAGCTAAACAGAAAAAAAGCGGGAATAATGCAGGTGTTTACTTATCAGAAATTTATTGAGCAAGGTGCATGCACCATGGGTTGGGTTTTTTTCTCTTTGTTTGGAAACCAATTGAAGAATCCCACCCAGGTGCACTTGTGCTTTCAGAGTAAGAATGTCAGATACATAGAATAAATACTGGGGCTCATTTGCTTGAAGAAACATGTGTATAGAGAGACATTTAACTATATACTTTCAATATACTTTTTCCTAGATAAATCCTCCTCATTTTCTGTTGGTCCATGGTAAGATCCTTTAGAGTTTATTCATTTATTTTTTCAAAGACATGGCAATATAAGAAGGAGGCACAGCTGCTGCTCTGAGGACAATCAACAGTTGAGCTGCATTGTGCAGGCTTGACAGCAGCCTATTAATAACTGCCTCTACATTGTGACAGTCTTTCTGAGTAATAACAGCTTGCATTTGGCTGGTCTCCCAGTGAGCTCGTTATTCCTCCTGAATTTAACACCAGCCCCCACTCACACACAATAGGTACCAAAACCTTTCCTAATTGTTCTAATTGTGTTCCCTGGGGTTCTTTTACCCCACACATTCTGTGCTAGGTTTTGTTTATTTACTAGCAGCTTCTCTTGCCAATACCATGTGATTTCCCTATCTTTGTACTTTTACTTTTTCTACTTTGCTTTTAAATTTATTGGAAGTAAAGAAGGAAATATGTTGGAGTGCTTCAAGACTTAATTACAAAACATTACAGATAAATGCACCCCAATGTCCAGATGCTTTAATATTTGCTGTATATTTAAATAAAGTTTTAAAAGTAATTTCACAGTACATCTGTATTCACTAGCATCATATACAGTGTAACGAGCCCCGGACACAGACAGACGGACATCGTTTTGTCACCCAACACACACATTTATTTACAATAATATTTACAGTTCAGTGCACAACCCAGTGCCTCCAGCGCCAATTCCCCAAAGTCCAGGCCTCTCTCTCCAGTGCCTCCGTTCTTCAGGCCGCCTCCACTCCTCTCCAGCAAGACTCTTGTCCACTTCCGTCCGACTCCAGTCATCGTATGGAGGGAGGCAGCCCCTTTTATAGACACCAGGCGTGCTTCCGGGTACACAGCCGGTGCTTCCGCCACACAGGGGCATGTCGGCAGAAGGTGACTGGAGGACACCTGGAGCACATCTGTCTGTCTGTGTCCAGGGCTCGTTCCACAGTGGCGTAGTCGGCAGGATGCTCTGCCTGGTTCAAGGCAGGGACCTGCATCATTAAATAAGTCTGTGGATGGCCCGGCGCAGCAGCAGAACCCACACACATGCCGCGGGAGCGGCGCACGCACAACCCCGTGGGAGCAGTTCTCCCCAAGGACTGCCACCGGTCCATAGAAAGGCCATATTCCCCTGGTACGGGGGTACTACAACAGGCGTTGCTGGAGTGCAGTGGGCTCCGACAGACGCACTATCGCAGATGACGAATTGGACGGCATCGCATTGAGAGAGGCCAGGCCGAGGACGGCGCCTCGGAGTGACAGGACCCGGGAGGTAAGTGCCCTGCCCAACGGCAGTCGGCCCTGCGGGGTCATCTCACCTTTTTTGTTGCAGGCATGGACTGCCCGGTTACACGTCCATGGTGGGATGTGCCGGTCCACACGCCGACGGCAGTGCGGAGGCGGCAGCAGGAGATGCTGCAAGGACAGAGTCGCTACAGCTCGACAGGCCACGGCAGCTGTGAGGTTGCCCGGAGGCACACCACCGCACCTGGAAAGGGGGAGACAAGATGGCTGCGGACTGGAAGTCCCTCCCTGTGACAGGCACGCGATTGGATGGTGTGTCTTGTGCGCCTGCCAATGACTGTACAGAGGCGGGACCAAGGAATGTCCGTCTCATGCTGGGAAGAGACCAGATTGGGCCAGAGGAAAAGGCCCACAATACCTTATCCAACCTATGGCCCTGTAGTAAAAACAGCTTTTTTCAGATCTCACTCATTTTATGGGCGATGCCATATTGCAAGAGTAACGAAAAATAGAGTTCCGAAAACAAAGAGAGGTTTGTATACAGTAATAGAAAATTAAGTCCACAAGGTAATGAATCTTTGAATAGGTAGAAACTGGACAGAACTGATTAACGGACAAGTTTTGGGAAATTACTTCAAGAAAACAATTGTCTAAGTAAGCATATAGCTTCACCCACCCTTTAAATTCACAGAGCCTATACAGAGTTACCACTCAAAAAAAAGAATTACTTTAAACACAGAGTAGTGCTAAAATGTTTTACTGTGGCCATAACATCAACGTTTTGGAGGAGTGGGTGTGACAGAGCTTCTAGGACTGGGTGTGGGGTGCCATAGAATTACATTTTTCAGTATTAGTGTGGAAGAAAATTATGAATACAGACAAACTTGATTGCCTCGAGTTAAGCAACAAAACACATGCAGGAGGAAGCGTCAATTGTTATTCTTTATCTAAATCTCTGAAGAGGTAACAAGTGCATTACATGTTAGCCACATGCTACAAAGAAAAAAGTGTCCTCCACGCTATATTTATACAATCCATTGATTAGATTACTATTCTTTAAAAGGAATTCATTACATAATAAGAAAACTTTTAACATGATTGGTTACACCTAGTTGCTAACGGGACATAGCAGGTGTTGATACCTTAGATGACCACTATTTGATTGATAGTCCTCTTTGTTTAGGATATACATGACATTTTAAATGTATTACTTTTATTCTTATTAAAGGAGATGTGTGATTTTTTTCACGTACACCCTGTTTCTCATGGTTTAAAGAAAAGAACAATGGCTTAAATTTTTATGATCCAGCTCGGTTCAAAAAACAGGAAACTTAGTACTATAGAAGAATTGTTATGTCATAAATATAACATTTTCTCTTAAGGGGTTATATAAAATAACAAGTAATACATTTATCATAGTGAATAATAAAATAACAGTGTCAGATTTTAAGCATAAGCTCAGAAGGATATGAGACTCAGGCACATGCCAGGTGCATATTGGAGCAGGGTAGTAGTACTATTAGAAAGGAACTGTCACAGTGGGTGTTATGAATGATTGTTGACCTTAAGCCCCGCCCCAAGATATGATTTATGAAAATATGAAATATGAAAATATAATTTATGAAAATATGCATTATGAAATGTCCCTAGCCCCTATGGGTGAGGAAGGGTAATAAGGGGTTGGACCACTGTCATAATTGATAATCTCTAAACCCCTCCTTTTAGGGAGGTTCTTTCGTAAACCGAGCCCTTATAACAATTTCCATACACACGAGGTATGTCTTTGTCTCTCTAACTGCCTATAGGGTTAGGAGAGAGGCATGTCGCTCCCCACCCCTGCTCAACCCGACTGCGGCAAGAGACGAAAGAGTTCTTGTATAATACTCTAGTAATTTAGTAAAAACACCATGACACACAAAAGCAGATGGAATGGACGGTCTTGTGAATGCTCCTAAGAAAATGAAAACAAACAGGGTTTCCAGAATGCTTGAGTTATGGAACCATTGATTCAGCTCAGCTTGGTATGATTCTAATTGTGCTTTGAGCCAGGTAGAAGTAAAAAGAAATGCTCTGGGTCATCTCACGGTGGTGGTTTCCAAGAAGGAGCCTATCCTTCCTGAATATAAAGACGACGGTTACAAAGAGGGGGATGAGTATCAAGAAAATTAGATATAGGAACGAGTGAGTGAAATTAATTTTTCTATAAAAGACTGGACTTTTTTTTAAATCTCTTATTCTAAATATTGATGAGGCTATTTATCAAGGAAAGCTGTCTGACCAAATGGAAAGAATTAAAAGAAAACTGGAGCCATTGTTTTCAGAGGAGGAGATTTGCATGTTGAATAATTCATGCTCAGAGGAGGAGGAAGAAAATTGGGAAACACCCACCCCTAAGTAAGTGGAGATAAATGTAGAGGTCTTTTTTCATAGATTACATTAACCTAAAGCGATCTCGAGATGTCTTCAACCAACTATCCTACTGAAATTGAGCTCCTAGAATCCGTTGATAGCTGGACCGATTGTCTCCCTGTTTGCTCAGACTCTGAGAAGTCAGAAGAGCCAATCTACGGTGGTGTGGAACAGACAGCCGCCGCTGACTACCTGTTTTGGCTGACTAACCCTTAAACCACCCCCGCCTACTCTGCTCCAGACCAAATAATGACCATCGGTAACCTACAACCCAGCTACTCTGCTCCAGACCAGATGCTGACAGCCAACGACATGTTTTGGCCGGGTAACAACCAGCTCTCCCCGGCTATGCTCCTAATCCATAATGTTGGTCTACGGAACAGACAGCACCCGGCGATTGCCTGTTTTGGCCTGATGATATCTTCCCCAACTCTTGGTACTCTGTTCCTAACAGCTCACTGCCAGACCAGCCATCTTGGCCGGACCTTCTTATGCCTTCAACTGAACAGATCTATTGGTCTGAGCCTCAGTTACTTGCCCCTGATGATATGTATTGGTCTGACAGTCTCCTGCAGAACTGCACAGTACTTGACATTTTTGTACCTGTTAATGATGTTCCAGGGAGCCTAACAGGAGCTGTGGAAATAGCCATTCAGGCCATGCGGCAAGAAGATGCCATGAACGAACTGGTAGAGGCTCTGGCCGCTTGGAACATATCACCCAAGGATGCTGATAATGCGAGAATGGACTTTGAACAAACTGACGGGCCGCTGGGTGAAACATTTCGAAAGGCTCTGAAACTGGTCCAGAGTTTGATTCCGGCTCTGCTGGATATAACAGTTGATTGGGACCTAAGAAGTACCAGTCAGGGTGTTTGAGCCTGACTCTGTTTATCAAGTTGGTTGCTTTCAAGAGGTCCTGGCTGTTTTCTGCAAACCATGGCTCAGGAGCCTGGTCATAAAGACTCTGGGTTGCTTCAACACCTTTCTACCTTTTCACAAGATTCACATATTTGTACAAAATGTTGTTGACGACCTGAAAAATGAACATTCTATTAATGAGGCTATTGTACAAGCCTTTCATAACATGGATGATGACTCTTACTCAAAAATATGTGAAATAGCTGATGCTTTCTCTAAACACCATTTTTCTGTACCTGATATGTCTGATGTACCTTTGGGGTTTTACGGGGAATACAACATGGAAAAATCAGATGAAGTGTCAGAACTGAATGTACCTGTGATATAATATGTTTTTGTCTGCTTTTAATCATGCTGTTTTGAAGTGGTTGATAAAACATCTCTGAATTTTAATATTTTTTGAAAATTACCAATAAAGCACCATGTGATTTTTGAACCATTGACATTTTTCTTTCACTGTCAATGATGGAGTGTTACATGAAAAAAGTTTAATAACCCGGCAAATCCTGGCAGCTTTGGGGGAAAAGACTCTTTGAAAAGAGCTCTCGTGGTTTCAGGTCAGAAAAGTAATGACCATCAAGTGTCGGATTGGTTATCGGGTCAATATTCTTATAAAATTCATAAACCCGCTAGAAGGCATTTTAGGATAAATAAGGTTTATGTATCTAATATAGATCGGCAGTGGCAGATGAATTTAGCGGACATGACAAATGTGTCCAAACATAACTGGGTTATAAATATTTGTTAACCTGTATCGATGTACTTTCTAAGTATGCGTGGATATGGCCCCTGAAGAACAAAACGGGTAAGGAAGTGACAAGAGCCTTCCAAGGTATTCTGAGTGCCAGTAGAACTCCAAAGAAACGTCAGACCAATAAGGGGAAAGAGTTTTTCAGGAGAGATTTTCAAAAGCTGTTAAAGAAGATCGGAATAAAACATTTCACCACAGGAAATGAATTAAAGGCATCCGTGGTGGAGAGATTGAAACACACACTAAAATCTAAAATGTGGAAATATTGCAGTGCGTATAATACAAGAATAAATTGCTAAATTGTCAGATCTAGTATACTCTTACAACAAAAGTCATCATCGAAGCATAAAAATGGTTCCTTCTGATGTAAACACATTAAATTCCTGGAAAGTTTTCAAAAACTTATATGACATAGCCAACCCTCCGGGTTCACCATTGTTTAAGTTCAAAGTAGGAGATACAGTTAAGGTTTCTAAAATAGACATCCTTTTGCGAAAGGGTACGAACAAACATTTTCAAATGAAATCTTTACCGTATCTGAGCTTGTATCTAGGGCACTGGCTGTGTACTGTACAAACTGAAAGAGTACGATGGTGAAGAGATCATAAGATTCTTTTATGACCCTGAATTGCAGAAAATTAATGTCGATTCCACAGACATTTACAGAATCGAAAAAATACTGGCTAAGAAAGTTAAGAATAAAAAACGATTCATTTTAGTCAAATGGCTCGGATGGCCAGAAAAATTTAATAACTGGATACCAGAGAGCCAAGCCCAAGATCTATACTAATAAACGGCAAAGCCCTCACTCACTCATCACTAATTCTCCAACTTCCCGTGTAGGTAGAAGGCTGAAATTTGGCAGGCTTATTCCTTACAGCTTCCTTACAAAAGTTGGGCAGGTTTCATTTCGAAATTCTACGCGTAATGGTCATAACTGGAAGCTGTTTTTCTCCATTTACTGTAATGGAGTTCAGCTGGAGGGGCGGAGTTCGTATGACATCATCACGCCTCTCACGTAATCACGCATTACGTAGAAAGCCAGGAAGAGCTACAAAACGCGCTTTAGAAAACATGCATTATATAATTAAGAAGGCAGCGAAACAATTAGAAGCGAGCGAGTGACATATATATAAAACCATATTCAGCAGCTCACGTGAACTGACGCAGTGCGCAGACAAAAAGTAACAGTTGCAAAGAGTGCTGAACAAAAACTGAATTACACTGCTACGCTCAAATAGATAAACCACACGCCGTGGCACGATACTAAAGCATTCGACTGTAGCGCCCACGTCCGAGGTTCGATTCCCGAGAGGGGATGCACTAAGTATGTACGCGCGCTTCTCGATTTATTTTAACCTCGCATCCCCTTAGTTTGAGACGTATGAAAACGCATGCGGTTAACGCAGAAAGACAGATCACCTATTCACCTATTGAAGCTTCATGAATAATGGATACTTTATTCGCGATCAATGATTGTTTTGGTAAAGCCATACTCAGTGTATTCATTAGATGAACGGTAAAAAAGTAAGAGCGAGGGGACGGTAACTTACTGAAGCACACAAGCAAAACCACAATAGCACGCGGGCTCGATGTACTGACTTGCGCGATCACATTCCAAAAAATATTTCTTTTCAAGTTCTATTTAGTCCATATGAGTCAAACTCAAGGCCCACGGGCCACATCCGGCCCGGCGTGTAATTATATCCGGCCCGCGAGATCATTTTATATACTGTATTATTGTTATTAATGGCCCGGGCATATGAAGCGCTGGTAACACAATAAACTACAGATCCCATAACGCAGCGCTTCAGCTGCCTTGCCGAACACTTAACACGTTAATCAAGTCTAGCTTATGATACTGTAAATTATTGCGAAGCTAGCCCACACGATGCCGAAGAGAAAAGTTGATTCTGAAAATAGAGCCTTTAAAAACCGATGGGAGGCTGAGTATATGTTTACTGACATTGCCGGTAAACCCGTGTGTCTCATTTGTGGAGCTAATGTGGCTGTAATTACAGAATTTAATCTAAGACGGCACTATGAGACAAAACATCACGGTAACCTGAAAGACCTGAATGCAATGCAGAAGATACAGAAAGCAGAAGAATTAAATAAGAATCTGACACTTCAGCGGACGTTTTTACCCGTGCACAATCACAAAGTGATTTCAAGTGAAGCTGCTTTTATGGGAGACACAAATAAACCAGTGCAACTTGCCACACTTTCCCTGTTGCCAAGTAATGTTGAACCAAGTCGTCACTACGGTGTTCCCAAATACGCACTTTGCTGATAAACTGAGCGCACTGAGTTTGCACGGCGCTTTGGTGACTTTGAAGAACAAAAAAAGTCCGTCTACATGCGGCTCGAACCTTGTGCATGTTTGGTAGCACATATCTGTGTGAGAAGCTCTTCTCAGTGATAAAGACTAACAAAACAGCACACAGGAGTCGCCTCACTGATGAGCACCAGCAGTCCATCCTGAGAATCTCCACAACACAGAACCTCACACCAAACATAAACGAACTTGTTGCCAAAAAAAGATGCCAGGCGTCCAGCTCTGATAAAATGACATAAGAGCAAAGACAACTGAATGATTTGATTTGTTATTGCTGAAAGGAACACATTTTATTTATATTTCCAGGTTTTGTTATGCAGCATGTTCATATTTGAATTTGTATAATTTTGACAGGATATATTTTTATGGAGAGCAAAATCTTTTGGGATATTTAAAATCTAAGGTTATTTTTTATATAAAATTACATTTGAATGTTTGTTCTTTTAACGTTTACTTTATTTCTAACTTGTATAATTTAGACAGGATATATTTTTATGGAGAGCAAAATATTATAAGTTGTTTAAGGTTTGAGTTGATTTATTCAAGAATAATATTCCTGTCTGTTTTTACCATTCCTACCAAAGATATTTCTGTCGACTAAATAAAAATTCCTTCTATTTAAAATTTAAATAGAACTTGAACAAATATGATAGTTCATAATATCCACGCAGACTTGCACGTAAGAGCGGGAGTTATCCGTTTTAACAAGCAGCGTCTTGCACTGATACGAAATAGCTGTGTGTGTATATATGTAGATATATATGTATATGTATATATATGTTTATATATGTGTGTGTGTATGTGTATATATATATGTATTTGTGTATATATATGTGTGTGTATGTATGTATGTATGTGTGTATGTATATGTATGTGTATATATGTAGATATATATATGTATGTATATATGTGTGTGTGTATATATATGTGTATATGTATAGATATGTATATATATATGTGTGTGTGTGTATATATATATATATATATATATATATATATATATATATTATATATATATATATATATATATATATATATGACAGCAACACTCATCACTCACAACAGTGACAAAACAATTACATTGACAATCATGTTACGTTATTTTCAAAATGTTTCCTTTTCTTTTTCATTGCTTCTTTAACACACTACTTCTCCGCTGCGAACCGCGGGTATTCTGCTAGTGTTCAATAAAATCCAGAACACTCCTAATCGACTCATCATTCTCTAGCGGTATATGATGGAGCGCAAAGGTTTTTTTGTGTCTCTACCGAGCAACGTTTCCTCAGACATTTACCCTAACAGCACAATTTCCAATTTCATGATGAAGCTTGCTAAACCCATAGAATTAGAAGGTTCTTGGGAAGTCTGTCTAGAAGAAATACAGTACCCACATACAGTACGTGGAATACCATAGACAAACCAGATAACAAATTCTACGTTTCAGCTCCAGGGATAAAAAAATATTACTACATTCCATGCGGGTATTGCGAAGGTATTCACAAACTACTGTCTTTTATGAATTCGACAACCTTAAGCCTACCCACTTTGACAGATGTTGCAACGGGAACTGTCCCTTCTGAAAATCTTGTGAAATTTAGTTATAATGCCGTGGAAAGAAGAGTCTACGTGGTACCGGGCAAAAAGGATGAAACTATACACTTAAAAGGACAGCTAGGTCGAATATTAGGAGCACATCCTGATCAGATTCGGAGGTTAACTTACAAGGCTCCTTTCCCCGCTGATGTCAGGGCTACGTTTTACACGTTGTACGTGTACAGGGACATGGTATCTCATCAAAGAGTCAGAGACAGCTACATGCCCCTTTTGAGGTGTGTTCATATAGAGGATAAAGCAAATAAAATTACTACCATCACATAGAACAAACCTCATTATGCCCCAGTCAGCAAGAATCATTTTGACACAGTGACTACTGAAATAAAGACGGACCAGAACAAAAACGTGCCATTTCAGTTTGGTAAGGTGATAGTGAAGTTGCATTTCAGACCCGTCAGGCATTGTATGCACGACTGAAGCAATGAGGTTTTACCATAACCTGACACCTTACATCCAATATTATCAGACCCAAGTGGGTAATGGATTACTGGGGTTCTCTGGGTCCCCTGTAATGTATGGTATGTATTTCGGGGGTTGTTTAGAAGAGCTTTACTTCTCCTACAAAAAGGCTTTGACATTGCTAAACCCCATATCAAATCTGCTGCTAAAAATATTGTAAAAGGTGTAAACACAGGGGCTATATCAAGTGTGGTTGGTGGCGTCTGAGAAAAGCAGGTATTGTATGAGATGCTGTCAGATTATGTACCAAATCCACCATGTTGGAGCTGACCAAAGGTTTACCTTCTAACAACAGCTCTCCATGATTATTCCAAAACGCGTGATTGGAATTGACAGACATTTTATGTAAAACAAATTTAATATTTTTCTTTGCTTTTATAGGCGCACTTTTCAAAACCTCTTACCAAACCCGGTCCTCAGACACATTGACTGTTCTAACGTACCCCTCGACATTTTCTTCTTTTGGTAACATGAGTGTCAGACTGTTAGTTTCTTTATCTGCCTTTTTAACTAACGTTAGATATCTCTGCAAGATAGAGGTGTAAAGCTTCACCTTCTCATCAGCCCCTATATCACAGCGTTGCAGAATGTTTCTCATTTCCTTGTCCAGTTCAGTTTCAGTTGCGCTCAAGAGATTGTTCAGAGTAGCGCTCTTTTGCTGAAAAAGAGACATTTGTTGTTGCGGTACCAAATACATTTTTTTGAGCGTATTCCATGTTTATGCTCTAGAAGCTAATGAACTGGATATTTTAGCGAAGGGATGTTGAAGGTGTGTATCAAAATCTCTTTTAGTATCCATAAGGCCTTGTGGTGTAATCTTTCAGGAGAACCCTCTTGTTATACACCACTCTGAATTTCTTCCTGAGTGGTCTGTTTTCTAAAGTGAAGCGTTTTTTTATTTCTACGGATCTGATTACCGTGAACCAGAAACTCTTGAGGAGGAGCTTCATGAGACATCACAAAATTATGAACTAGATTGATTAGTGTTTAGAGGTTTACAATTTTACCGGTTTCGTGGTTAATGGTAATGCCTTTTACCTTCATACATGTTTGATGCAAATTCTGTAATATAATCACCAGCTCTCTGAAATAGTCACCCAGAGGAGGATTGTACTGACCAGGTTGAGAAGTAAAACTAACCGAGTCGGTGTTGTGGTACAACACCCTTTCTCCCAGACTGTCCAGTAAATTGTACAACTCTAACCAGGCATAGGCAGTTGTGAAAGCAGCAATAACGACATTAACACTACCAGGTAGGGTGTACTTTTCATCGGCGTACTTCCACTGTTTTTGAGCAATCTCATCGCCAATAAATTCAAAATAAGAAACATTATACTGTTTGGACAAAATATATTGCAAGAATTCCTCGCTGTCCTTGACTATGCTAGTAGTAAGATGGAGAGGCTTCTGCTAAAATTTACCCCAAAGAGAATTTAAAAACAACTTTGAAATCTGTCTCTTAGCCGAATTTATGGCGATGTTATCACGATCCATCTGTACACCTTCCTGTCGATAATATTCTAAAATATACCTGTCTCGGGAAGCTGCATCCGTACACCAGGTAGGATAACCCAATGCCTCTTGTTTGCCTTTTAGATGTTTGATATAGTCCGAGAATAGTTCAGAAGTACGTTCAGGGTAATGCCAAATCTAGTGTACTTTTGAAACTTTATAACCTTTGTCAATGGCCTTCGCGATTTCCACACTACACCAAGTCCTGGTTAAAGCTGCCTCTGTGTGACAATAGTCCACAGTCTGAGATTCTGTTTCCGTACAGGTGCGACAGAGGGTCAACATTAATTTCCCACAAAACCTGAGAGGCAGGACTGGAAAATTGAGACCAGATGGAGGCTGGACGGTGGCTTTAATTAAACCAAAATACTGGCCAAGATCACCAGACTGTTGAAAAATGATGGTGGGGTGACCGATCGGGTACATTTTTGTTTTATTCACAAATAGGTACAAAATAGTGAAATCATAATAGTGAATCTGCTCATTGCCCCCGGCCTTGTGGTACAATTTTATGGCATTGGTACAGCCACCAAACAACGACTCCCTCGAATTTATATGTTGAGGGAGATTGCAATGTTTTAAGAAAGTTTGTAGCCTGAGGTCATGTTTTTTCATCATTTCCCAATCATGCTCCCAGATCACACGCACATCTAGCTTAAATTTGGTCCGAAGTATTTCCAATTTTCCCATAAACTTTTGGTAAATAAACGCACAAGTCATGCCGGTTAAAGGATGGGTACTGTTTAAATCATAACATTCCGGGCAGCCATGGTAAAAGCAGCCAGCAAATTCAAAGGCGGTCGGAACATCTAAACTCTGGCATAGCCGTCAAGAAAAAAGGAACCCTTCTTTACTTCCCCAAGGTTTAGAGCATGCTTTTCTGTTTCACAGAGATACAATAACCATTGAATTGATGCATTTGAATAGTTTTTCTGACTACTAATGTAATGGTCAGAAGGAATTATACCGATAGATTTTGGAAGCATACAGTTTTGCCTGAACATGGAGGCTAGAGTCATGCATTGAAACAGGTCAATATTTCTAATTTTGATGACCTCGACATCATTTTTACAATAAAAAGCCATCTTCTTTTTAAAATTAAAAACACCATGTTTGACACTCTCATACCAGGTAAAAAAATTCTTCTTTTTCTTTTGTCATCATGCTCTGGACACCATAGCATTCAGGCTCAGGATATAATCCTTGTTTTCAGCCTTATTGAAGAAATGGGGGAAATACACTTTTTCGGCTTCAAACCTTATGGCTTTAGGTATGACACTCAATTTCATTGTTAAAAAATTCCAAGAATCTATAAAACATAATTGATAACCATCATCTGTCAAACACATCAACTCATTTCCTTTTTTGTTCTTTATTTCACCTTAGTTTTCACATACCCCTTGGGGTCAGAGCGCAGGGCCAGCCATTGTACAGCGCACCTGGAGCAATTGCAGGTTAAGAGCTTTGCTCAAGGGCCCAGCAGAATAGGATCTCCTTTGGCAGTGACGGGGATTGGAACCGGCAACCTTTGGGATACCAGCGCAGATCCTTAGCCTCACAGCCACCACTGCGCCCCAATGCTGCCTCAAAACCCCATAAATGTCATCCCAAGGAATGCCGTGTTTGTAAATCAAAAATTGAAAATGATGCAGAAAACCATCAATGCTTTATAGAAACCTTGAAGTCTGTGGAGCTGTGTGAGAAATATGTGTTTTATGATTTTGAAAGTCGTCAAGAAACGGGTGTGCACATTCCGAATTATGTATACTGTAAGTCCTTGTGGGGGAAATCCTGGTTCTGGGCGGGTGAAGATTGTGTCTTCCATTAGGGTAAGCAGACAAAAGGCAAACAGAGCTGATTCCCGTAATTATAAGAAATAATTAAATGCCTCATTTTCTTTCTATTTCATGATTGAGTAGAGCGGACGCCTTGCGAGCGCCATTAGGTGACCGAACAATCTGTATGACTAGCATCAGAGACTCATCTGCTAATACACTCATGTGACTCTGAAGAAGATTCTCTATCTGTTGAAAAAACTCGTCTACATTAATATTATTTCCAGTCATCTGTATAAAAACACTAATAGGTAAGGAATCAGCACAAAATTCTAACTGTACAATATCTTGTAGATTTAAAGTACCTGAAAAACTATCCAGAATTCTTTGCAGCGTATCATAAATACTGTTAAATACCTCCTCGTAAGACTCTAGTTCATAGGCATCAGCGAAATTTAAGGAGTGTCTTATTTCTGTATTTTTAAACGCCGGTCTGTCGATCTGATGAAAAATGCTCTGATTGTCAGCACTAGAGACAGCAGAGGGACCGGCCATAACTGTTATGCCTGAAAAGTGGTTGAGGACACAACAGAACCACCAGACATAACTGGCACGGCTGAGGAGGTTGAAGGGATAGCTACAAATGGCGGTGCAACAGGGGCTGAGGAAACAGTGACTGAAACAGAGGGCTTAGCTATAGCAGAGAGGACCGATAGGAATACTGAAACAGGGGGCAAGGCTGAAGCAGAGGGGTTAGCTACAGATGGACATACTGAAGCAGAGGGATTAGAGGTGTTAACTACAGTGACTGAGGCATTAGATATAGCAGAAGAATTAGAGGTGTTATCTACAGGGACTGAAGCAGAGGGGACAGAAGGATTAGATACCGCAGAGGGACCAGAAGGGTTAGAAACAGAGGTGTTGGCTACAGGGGCTGAAGATACAGTGACTGTAGCAGAGGGGTTAGCTACAAACGGCATGACCAGAGCAGAAAATGCAGTGACTGAGACAGAAGTAGATGGTACATAAGGTATAACTGAAACAGATGCAACCAAAGGGGTAGCTGAGACTGGTGTAACCATATTCTGAGAGACAACAGCGTTCTGGGTGGTTGGTACAAAAGGCTAAGCATTTGCATAACCCATGGTGTTCGTTAAACCGTGACCTGTTTGAGCATTCACATTTTTGGTCAAAGACCACTGAACCCTTTCTAACAAATTATTTAATGTTAGCATTTCATCGGGGTTGATTACTGGATGTAGGGTTTCTAAAAGGCTGTCAAGTTGGTCAAAGTCGATTGGAGTGGTAACAGGTGAAGGAACTGTCATGGTAGCTATTATATTATTCATTTGGGTCATGTTTTGATTTTGCCAATTAATATATACCAATTCATTAAAATATCATGGAGGTGGGGTAGGCATTTTTGGGGGTCAAATAGAGTAACTAAGTTCATTCACCATATCATGCAATAACCCAGGGGTGCCCAATGCATCAATCGCGATCGACCGGTAGATTGCAAAGGTAGTGCAGGTAGATCACGTTGCATTCCAAAAAAAATTTTTAAACGTTAGTCTATCATATATCCTCCCTATGGTATTTGCCACCTGATTGACATACAGGGCGGCCAGTCCGAGATCCCTTTTCTTCTAAGACACTGGTCATCCCGCATGCACGATCAAACACGCGAGGTACTGCAAAACTCCGGCTGTGATCTAGTTAGCCTTCCAATTTATATCGACTAAAGAAGGGATTTAAAAAAATTGTTTGGGGAGGGTATGGGCTGGATGTGGAATTGGAAGAGGATTTTTTTTCTCACAATGTCACAATCGAAGTGCGTTTGTCTGATCTGCCAATCTATCATTGCTATTCCAAAGAAGGAAAATGTGGAAAGGCATTTTAGAACGGTTCATAAAAACTACGAAACTGACTTCCGAAAAGCGATCTGAGAAAGAGAAAGGAGAGGGAACTAAAATCGCAGTTAATCGGACAGCTGTCATTTTTCACTCGGCTGAATTCAAATGCTCCTTGACTGCATTATTCGGCTCGACTTATTTATGCGAGTCAGCCTTTTCCCACATGAAGATTATTAAATCCAAATACTGTAGCGACCATAAATGTATTGAATTGTTATTGTGCCATAAAGGTTATTCACTTATGCAAGGTACAACAACATATATTTTATGTATAAAGTATACTCAGTGTGTGTGTGTGTGTATATATATATATACACTAGCAGAATACCCGCGCTTCGCAGCGGAGTAGTGTGTTAAAGAAGTTATGAAAAAGAAAAGGAAATACTTTAAAAATAACGTAACATGATTGTTAATGTAATTGTTTTGTCATTGATATGAGTGTTGTTGTCATATCTATCTATCTATATATCTATATATATATATATATATATATATATATATATATATAGCAAAATACCCGCGTTTGGCAGCAGAGAAGTAAAAAGAAAAGGAAACATTTTAATAATAACGTAACATGATTGACAATGTAATTGTTTTTTGTCATTGTCATGAGTGTTGCTGGCATATATATATATATATATATATATATAATATATATATATAT
Source organism: Polypterus bichir lapradei (assembly GCA_026402145.1). Taxonomy (NCBI): domain Eukaryota; kingdom Metazoa; phylum Chordata; class Cladistia; order Polypteriformes; family Polypteridae; genus Polypterus; species Polypterus bichir. The sequence goes on from JANRMT010062837.1 coordinate 8,568,930, forward strand.
ATATACTCACACACACACACATATATAAACATATATATACACATCATATATATACACATATATACATATATATACATATACATATAAATATATATATACATATATACACATATATACACACACACACATATATATACACTAGCAAAATACCCGCGCTTCGCAGCGGCGAAGTACTGCATTAAAATTTTTATTAAGAAGAAAATTTAACCTTTTTAAAGTGAGGGAAAATATGGCAATAATTATTTGTTAAGGATCTCTTTGTATACCACGTTGTCAGTTCGGCCCTCCGGTTGTAACATGACCAAGCTGTGCGCTGAGCTTACTCTTGAGCATGCAACTTACAGTTGGCCATGTGAACAGTAATCTTGTTTCAAATCTCACAGCATGGATTGCTGCTGTCATAATCGATTTCAGTTTCATGGTTTGTTTCAATTACGACAGTATTTGCAGGACTTGTGTTGAAGTGACATTCGGCATCTGTCAAGCGTTGTAAGCTTACAACCGGTTTCATCGATAACTTCACATCCAGCTTTTGAGAGTTTAAACATTCATAAACATCAAAGTGTCCACTACTGAAATTGTCACCTATGAATGTAAGATGTTTAAGAGGCATTGGCGGTTGTCGAAAGGTGTAAAATATTTGGCCATTTCGGTACACTTGAAAGCACCAACCGAACAATTCAGCGGCAGCCATCAACTCACATGCAGAACCATAGGTGAAGGGCTTAAGCATTTCACTCTTCTAGTGCTCCTGTGTAGTATAATTATCTCCTGTACCGTCATCAGTCCACACCTTGAACCTGTCCCAGTCATTCAATACATAAGACACAATGTTCTTCCAGATATCAAGAGTGAGCCTGATATGGCCGTGCAATATGTAACACAGAGAATGGAAAAGGTAGGTGCCATCTCCGGGCATGGAAACCACTCGGTAAGTGACAGTTCTTTGATCGATGGTGATTACCTTGATAGACATGGTAATGGGGGTTGGAATGATGAAGGAAATGGGTACCTGAGTAATGTAAAGTAAGTGTAAAATACCTATACAATAACTATAATTGTAATAAACAAACAATAAAACAGCGGAGAAGCCGTGGATTAAACAAAAAGGCTGTAGTTATCAGCAGGGAGACGTGAATCCCGTGGCGAAGCAAGGAAGGGAATGTAGAGACTGGAGCGACGGACGGCCTTATATAGGCAGGCAGCCAACAACGTGGGAGGTGATGGGATGGGAGACCCAACGCCGCCTCACATGGTGACCAAGCTGCAGGCTATGGACGTATATATGTACGTAAATAGGATTTAGTTAGCGTTGGGAACCCGTGTACCAAATTTCTTGAAGATGGGACCATAAGTAACAAAGACTGTTGAAAAGTTCAATATGGTGGCCGACAGTGGCATCATACCACCGAAATAAGTACGTACATTGGTTTCGGTTAGTGCAGGGAAGCCGCCTACCAAATTTCGAGAAGATGAGGCCATAAATAAGAAAGTTCAACATGGCGGACGTTGTTGATCGTTACGCGTAGAATTTCGAAATGAAACCTGCTTAACTTTTGTAAGTAAGCTGTAAGGAATGAGCCTGCCAAATTTCAGCCTTCTACCTATACGGGAAGTTGGAGAATTAGTGATGTTGGAAAATTCAATATGGCGGCTGACAGTGGCGTCATACCACCGAAATAAGTACGTACATTGGTTTTGGTTAGCTCAGGGAAGTCACCTACCAAATTTCGTGAAGATGGGGCCGTAAATAAGAAAGTTCAACATGGCGGACGTTGTTGACCGTTATGCGTAGAATTTCGAAATGAAACCTGCTTAACTTTTGTAAGTAAGCTGTAAGGAATGGGCCTGCCAAATTTCAGCCTTCTACCTACACGGGAAGTTTGAGAATTAGTGACGTTGGAAAGTTCAATATGGCGGCTGACAGTGACGTCATACCACCGAAATAAGTATGCACATTGGTTTCGGTTAGCGCAGGGAAGCTGCCTACCAAATTTCGTGAAGATGGGGCCATGAATAAGAAAGTTCAATATGGCGGACGTTGTTGATCGTTATGACCGTTACGCGTAGAATTTCGAAATGAAACCTGCTTAACTTTTGTAAGTAAGCTGTAAGGAATAGGCCTACCAAATTTCAGCCTTCTACCTACACGGGAAGTTGGAGAATTAGTGACGTTTGGAAAATTCAATATGGCGGCCAACAGTGGCGTCATACCATCGAAATAAGTACATACATCGGTTTCGGTTAGCGCAGGGAAGTCACCTACCAAATTTCGTGAAGATGGGGTCAGCCTTCTACCTACACGGGAAGTTTGAAAATTGGTGACGTTGGAAAGTTCAATATGGCGGCCGACAGTGGCGTCATACCATCGAAATAAGTACATACATCGGTTTCGGTTAGTGCAGGGAAGCCGCCTACCAAATTTCGTGAAGATGGGGCCATAAATGAGAAAGTTCAACATGGCGGACGTTGTCGACCGTTATCGACCGTTATGACCGTTACGTGTAGAATTTCGAAATGAAACCTGCTTAACTTTTGTAAGTAAGCTGTAAGGAATGAGCCTGCCAAATTTCAGCTTTCTACCTACATGGGAAGTTGGAGAATTAGTGATGAGTCAGTCAGTCAGTCAGTCAGTCAGTCAGTCAGTCAGTGAGTGAGTGAGGGCTTTGCCTTTTATTATTATAGATATATACACATAAACATATCTACATATATACTGTATATACACATATATATACAAATCTACATATATATCTACATATATATATTAGGGGTGGGACTCGATTAAAAAAATTAATCAAATTAATTAGAGGCTGTGTAATAATTAATCTTGATTAATCGTATGTAATCGCACACGTAAATTTGCCCCAAATCGCAAATGTGTTTTTTTAATTTAAAAGGGTTTTAGTGGGCGACAGAATCAAATAATAGACGTGGACATGAATATTGTAAACTCAAGCTCTTTTAATTTCTGAAAAAAAAATGCTTTTAAACTGCATTTGAATTCAAAACAGAAACAAAAATATCATTCTTGGTTAAAATTGGGCAGACTTAAAAATAAAGTGGTTGTTTAAGTACTTTAAGTACATTTTCAGAATGGTATTGTCTTTAAATAATAATACCAAAATATTCAACATAAAGTGCAGTTTTTCTTCTTAAAAAAATAAGTCAGAAACATAAAAGGTAATGTGACCAACTTAATCTTTAAACTCTGAGTAACCTTAGCCAAAATTATTTTGTACATTAGGCTAAAACAGTGTGATCATTGAACATTTTGTAATTAGATGTAATTAGAATTACTAACGGTCACGGAAGTCCAATGATCCCCAGTAAGAGTCACAAAGTCCGCTTTCTGTAATGCATCTAATTTTGCTTGCTTTTCAGTGTGCACAAAACCATGCTTTTATCAAGGCTTCGCTCGGGTAGTTTTTTGAAATGAAATTTTCCTCCGATCAGCTGTAGGAACGCGCTTCATTCCGACTCTAACATTTTTGTAGCTGTGATGTGTGCATCAGTGTAATCGATGTACCAGGAAATCATGCATTGACAAAAGTTCCCCTTTGCTTGGAATTGAAAGTATGATTAAATGCGTTATTTTTTGTTATGGAGTACATGCATCGAAGCTTCTCAGCTGTGCTTGTGCTAAGAAAAGGAAAGATTTTAAAAATAACGTAACATGATTCTCCATTAACCGCATATTTTTTCGTACATCTCAAACCAAGGAGATGCGAGGTTAAAATGAACCGAGAAGCGCGCGTACATACTCAGTACATCCCCTCTCGGGAATCGAACCTCGGGTGTCGGCAATAGAGGGGAAGCCTCTACAATTGCGCCACGGTGTGTGGCTTGTCTATTTGAGAGTATGTAGTTCAGGGTATATATATATATATTCGCAGCGGAGAAGTAGTGTGTTAAAGAAGCTATGAAAAAGACAAGGGAACATTTTAAAAATAACTTAACATGATTGTCAATATACAGTAATTGTTTTGTGAGTGTTATTGAGTGTTGCTGTCATCAAGGATTTGATTATCATTATTTGTTTCAATCAGGATCGTATTTGTATGATGTGTATCAGGATCGTATTTGTATGATGTGTTGTGTTCAAGTTACATTCCGTGTTTGTCAATCGTTGTAAAGATAAAAGGTTTCATTTATCAATTTGTTTCTTACTGCATCAATAAACAGCTCGTCTTCCTCTTTATCTGAGATGTGACACACTGCATGCACGGGTTTTTTTTTTACACTGTCTTCCTTTAGCGGGACATTGACTTTTTCCACCGTGTGCTTTGTTTCTGCAGTAGCTGCACTTATGAATATGCTTGTATGTATCAGACGCTTCATATTTTTTTGCTGCCTTCTCAATTGTGTAATTCGGTTTTTGTTCAGCGCTCTTTGGAACTGTTGCTTTTTGTCTGTGCACTGCGTCAGTTCACGTGAGCCGCTTGGTGTTCTTGCATCGAAGGTTCCCAGCTGTGCTGGTGCCATTTCGTGTGATGTCCACGGCTGTATGTAATGTCAGCTAAGACCCGGCACTTAAAAGTTTCTCTCGCAGTTTCGCTGAGTTTGTGCCAAACACCACCCTGACTATCTCATCTTCCTCTGCATAAGCACAGTCCTTCACCCGTGAATATTTAGCGGCAGTGTTTCTATTGGATTGCCACTGACGGACGGCCTTATATGGGCAGGCACTAAATTACAAACGCCAGCGGCAGCCTGTCTATGAACTTAATTTAAAGTTTAGGTTTACACCGTGCTTTGTTTCCGTAGTAGCAGCACTCATGAATGTGGTTGTATATGTCACTCGCTCGCTTCTTATTGTTTCGCTGCCTTCTCAATTATATAATGCATGTTTTCTTGAGCGCTTTTTGGAGCGCTTCCTGGTTTTCTACGTACTGCGTGATTACGTGGGAGGCGTGATGATGTCACACAAAACTCCGCCCCCACGGCTTTCGAGCTCAGCTCCATTACAGTAAATGGAGAAAAACAGCTTCCAGTTATGACCATTACGCGTAGAATTTCGAAATGAAACCTGCCCAACTTTTGTACGGAAGCTGTAAGGAATGAACCTGCCAAATTTCAGCCTTCTACCTACACGGGAAGTTGGAGAATTAGTGATGAGTGAGTGAGTGAGTGAGTGAGTGAGTGAGTGAGTGAGTCAGTCAGTCAGTCAGTCAGTCAGTCAGTCAGTCAGTCAGTCAGT